>JASJOG010000201.1:0-300000 GCA_030142905.1 Heliopora coerulea
TGACTACTTAAAACAACTTTTTCAGTGAACTCGAAATTATCGTTCTAAACCCAACATTTTTGTGAGCAAATTATAATATTAATTATTTCCAGTTAATAGACTTTTATTTGAATTGGATAGTTATCAAAAGACTAGTGAGTGTATGCAACTTTAAATACATTTTCTCAGATTAATATTGGAATTCCCGACCAAATAGGCTATCCAGGCTTCGTACAACTGCTTCCTACTAAATTCATCAGCCAACGAAAAAACAATACCCTGTAAGATAATTTTTACAATGACTTTAATCCTCTCCTGTCCTACAAGTTAGGCTTTCCACAAGTGGCGACAACAGGCGTCCTAGTCTAGAGGGGATAACGAGGGACAACGAAGTGTCTATGGTGGGCAAACTCTCGGGAAAAATTTGAAAAAAACCACAACCAGCGTAAAACTTCAAGAAATATAAAACGAAACAGGTTCCGCAAAATAGCACCTTGTGAACTCAAAATTTAAATTAGAGCAAGTCGAAAGTGAGACAGTCTCACTTTTTTTTTTGCTCTAACTCGAATTTTGAGTTCACAAGATACTATTTAACGGAATCTGTTTCTTTAAATATGCTTAAGTTAGTGAGAAATATTAAATACCAGAATTATGCATTATTTTCCACTTCCACAACACTGTAATGATATTCTGTTGCATTCAAAATGCTTTTTCCATGAATAACTAGCGACTGATATATACACGATAAAATGTGTTTTTTGTGATAAAATGTTTCATGTGTTCGTGTAAGAAAAACTTGTACGAAATGTTCTTTTAAGTTTTCACCACACTAAGCACTACTTCTGGTATTGAGCCTGTGAGCAGGTTATCTTGGTGTAAATGGCGGGAGATACGAACGGAAGTGATTGATTGAGTTGTAGTATTCTAGTATGGAACGTAACTTTTTTTTATTACGAGACTGAAAATGAGATCATCGATTATAACGGCAAGTAATAATTTACTATTAGATCACTAGACTTGGATTGGTTTACGTGTAAAGTGAACAGAATCTGAACTGATACCAATAACGTTAATGATGATGTTGGCAAAAGTATGCCTAGGTTTTGTCTGAGGAATTTTTGGCCAGTATTGTTATGTCCCGGCATTACTGCTTGTGTTTATAGAGTGAATAAGTGTCGATAATTGCTCTTTAAGGCTCATTTACACGTGCGCTTTCTTGCCTCGCGATTGTCGTCTCGGTATATGTGTTAAACTCACGCTGGCGTCGTAGACGAACTGGAGCGAATCATGATCTGATATCCAGCTCAACAGATTATCTTGGAGTGAGTACATACACCAGGATGACAATCACTGTGAACAAAATTGCACGTGTAATCGCGCCTTTAAACTGTATCAGTCGCAAATTTTTTGTGCACCTGGAATACTTCCTGGTAGTCGGCGCCATCTTGAAAACAAAGCTAGACAACTCGGACGCTTTATCGTACTAATCATAAACAAATGATAAGTGCCTGAACAGAAGAGGCGGTTCCTTTTATTAAGTCAGCTGAATAGAACTACCAAAATACTTTACGGTTTTTTCATTTTCATGGGAACATTGAATTGCCAAGGCGAACGGAAGGACATTTGCTTGAATTAACATTACAAACAAAGTTTCGAAAGGCATTCTGTCAGTAGTATTCAGCTGATGTATAAAGTGAACCGACCATTGGATTTAATTAGTATTGGTAGCCGGGTTACATAACTAAATTTCGTACTGTTTAATCGCACTTAAAATACAATATCTTAGTCTTTGTTGAAAAGTTAGTACCATAATCGCTAGATAAGTTCCAAAGGGAAATCTTGAGTCCTCTGGCTGAAATTCTCCAGGTAGACAGCCACTTAGACTGCTTTAGGTTTAACTGTGTTGTTTATCGTCATCAAAACTTAGAAAGTTCAAGTCCTGATAGATCACAACAACTCAAGAGACATTAAACCCACAAAGATTAGAATGATGCAACATATGCAGTCTGTGCTTTTCATCAGGCCCCCATGAGGCAACAGGAGGCCCGGAGCAAAGTGGTCATCCAGAGGCTTGGCACCCCCAACCTTCACATTATTGCCTATGCTCTAAAAAGAGTTTCATTTGGGATTAAGGCCTTTAAGCCATTTTGAGGAATTCTTAAGAATAAGGCCCTTACAATCTGGAGGCCCTCAGAGTATGAGGCCCTGCGGCAATCAGCCTCCCTTGCCGCTCCCATCTCTGCAGGCCTGCTTTTCTCAAAATGCTGGCACTGAAAGTGGTTCATTGCCAGCATGCACAGTCGTGCGTATTTTCTCTGACTGTAAGACCTAAGACTGAATGTTGCCCCACACAAGACGCAAAATATTTTAGATCGTCCCTCGATTCAAAATTCATGGGAAAGACGAAAACGCACAGAATTTTTGCTGGACTCGTACAGATTGTTCTCACCCTTATTTTCACAATAATGATCAATTGCACGTGTTTATAATTTTGATGGTTAACGTCAATTTAAAGTTTATTCTAGAGATATTTATTTTTGCTTGAATTGCACATCATACTAAAATAATGATAATCATCAAATTAAGCTTAGGATTAACCTTAACCTTGAGGGGTGACAGCATGGAGGACTGAAATTGGTAATTAATTCAACTCAACCATTTTGAGTAAACTGTTGGAAAATTGGTTTACCTCAGGTCCTTTTTTGTCTGTTTGAGTACTTCGACGTTGAACAACTGTTGTTTCTTATTTGTTTTCGTTAACTATATAGCAGAAAAACTGCTTTGTTTAGTAGTAGTCGGTTATTGTTTTTGGATTAATTGTTTCATACAGACAAAATACAAAAGTGAAGTGGCCTTTGACTATGACCTTGAAAATTACTTCCGAGCTTTCTTTGGTTTGCTTCGCAATTTCTGCATACGTACATATATATATAGATTGATTGATAGATAGATAGATAGATAGATAGATAGATAGATAGATAGATAGATAGATAGATAGATAGGTAGGTAGGTAGGTAGGTAGGTAGGTAGGTAGGTAGGTAGGTAGGTAGGTAGGTAGGTATATAGATATAGATATAGATATAGATATAGATATACTGTAGATATAAATGTTTTGATTGTAAAACACAAGTAAATGTGTATATGGATAAATCGTACAAAACGACAATATAGAAAACAAGATATATTAACCACTCTTTTCGCACAAACGTTTTCGCTTTCATTTAAGCTCTTCAGGTGTTGTGTATCTTTTGAGTGTGATGAGTCATGCCGGCATGAGTCATGCGGTATGAGTCTAGCGGCATGAGTCATGCCACTAGCGAATTTGCACACCCTCACTAGTCTTTAGTTAGAGCACTCTGGCATGGCTTAGATGAACCACAAGTGTAGAACATTTGAGTTGCTTATATAATGTAGGCTTCTCCATCCTTCTCGTCAGCACTACACTAATGAGGCCCAGTAGGCCGAAACGGTTCCATCTGTAGTTATATATATATATATATATATATATATATATGGATAAATCGTACAAAACGACAATATAGAAAACAAGATATATTAACCACTCTTTTCGCACAAACGTTTTCGCTTTCATTTAAGCTCTTCAGGTGTTGTGTATCTTTTGAGTGTGATGAGTCATGCGGTATGAGTCTAGCGGCATGAGTCTTGCCACTAGCGAATTTGCACACGCTCACTGGTCGAGGTCTCGTTTTGTGTCATGCTACCTTAGTCCCGTACCAGTTCGCGCCCCTTTAATTTTCGCGCACTTTCTATTAGTGACTCTTAGAGCCCCATTAATTTTCGCGCAACTTTCAGTGACTTATGTATTTTTTCCCAAGAATATCAAAATAGCAGTAATAAGCTCTCAAAAATATCAAAGCCAGTAAGAACAACAAAGACTTTCTGCATAATATAATCTTTTTTTGGGTTCACTACAAAACAACAACAATAAACAAGACCCTGCGTTTAAAACTTAAGCTCCAGCTGTATGTTCTTATTCAAGTACTCTAGTATCTTAGTCTTTTTCCAGCCATTGGTTACAATGTCAGGCTTCGACCTAATGTAGTCGTAGAACTGAACGACCAATTTAACATGTCGCGGTTTCACAACAGACAACCGCACGTCAAGCTTTTAAATGAAAACTACATGGAGCCGGATAAAATTACGTCGGACCACGCAGAAAAGGATAAAGATGAAGACAGTGACTATGGCCCCCGGAGAAAGAAATAACTAATGAATGTAATTCTCTCGTTGTAGATGATGATTAAAGCTCTAGTGAAAAATATTGGTTTACGTTATAAGCCGCATTTTTAATACTTGCAGTACCTTTCGGTACAGATTTCATTTATTTTCTTATTCGAGCCCCTCTAATTTTCGCGTGCCATACATGGGCGAACTTTAAAGGAGCGCGAACTATAACTGGACTAAGGTATTCATATGCTGACTAAGGTTAGCCGTCGTTAACTATTAATGAGCTATATACATAGTCTTCTTGTGTTACTAGGTAATTAAGGTTATTTATAAATGTTGGATGTGAGATCATCACGGGATGAGGAGGTGTCTAATAATTATTACGATCTGGTTCCAGGAATGGTTATGATCTCTTATTTTTTTGCTTCCCGAGAAGGTCGGCCTGGATAATTACAATGATACATTGCCATAATTTTAAAATATCCGTTGTTACATGTGTTCGCTAACTTTTACGAGTCTGTATTCTTCATGCTGTATCTGTTCTTTGTGAAGTGTTACTCGTTTCTGCAAGTTTTCAGTTTGGCCAACGTAGAAGTTGTTGCATTTCGTGCAGATTATTACATATATAATGTTTCTGGATTTCCAGTTCATTGCAGATTTGGTTTGCCATTGTTTGCCATTGCTGAATGTTATTGAATCCCCGGCTATCAAAACATTGCATGTGCCGCATCGTGATTCTTCGCATTTGGTTACATTGGCGGTGGATTTTTCCAATTTAAATCGGGCTCGTGTTAAATGTCGTTTTAAATTTCTTGGTTGTCGTCGGCTTACTATTTAAACCTGTCTTGTCCAAATTACATTTCATTCTTCGGCAATTTTTGAGGAATTTTAAGTCTTGTTTTATTTTTCTGGTAACTTCTGGATTGTTTGGATAATGCTTAATGACTAATGAAAGTGCTGCTTTGTGTTCCATTCTCTCCTTTGGTTATCTCAGTCACGCTGTTGTTAATGTGATTACTGTTTCTATGCCGTTTGAAATAAGATGTTTCGGATAATTCTGTTTTCTTAAGAACTTCCGAAGTTCCGATAATCTTTTCTCCTTTACTTCTGGCTTGGAAATAATGCAACATATCCGTCTCGCAAGTGCATATGGGTTGTTATGTTTGGTACGTTTAGGATGGCAGGAATTAAAATTTAGGTATTGATGTGTGTCCGTTTCTTTGTAGAAAATGTCGGTGTGTAATTCCTTCCCTGCCTTGCAAAGTAAGATGTCCAGAAATGGAAGTTTCTCGTTGTTTTTCTCCATTGTAAATTTGATTTTTTCATGTAGGCTGATTAAGAGGGTGTGGAATTTCTGTGGGTCTTCTTCTGATTTCTTCCAAATAAGGAAACAGTCATCCAAAAATCTTTTAAAAAATCGAATTCATTTGTCTCTTGTTTTTCTGCGTTGGTGGTGTGTCCTGTTGGTGGTAGCTAGATGTCGCTTCAAAAAAAACTGATTTTTTTTCGTCAGATGATTTGGATGGTACGTAATTGGATATATTTCTTATTAAGGAATTTTCTTGTTATTGTTGATGATTATCAAAATGTTCAAGAAAACACAGTTTTCGACCGAGTTCCTGAATGTCTGTTTTGAGTTCTGTTTCATTCCTTCGTGGTGTCGAAACATGAAGTAGTCACTTCTTTCGAATGTTCGTAAGTCCCTGGCATTTTCCGTCGTGAAAATTGTAGAGTGAAAGCTCTGGGATTTCTTTGGTTGTTGTTAAAGCACCTAAAACTCAATACTTAAAACCATCAGTTGGTGTTGGTGTAAACCTCTCAGAATTTGCAGTACTTGTATTTCTTCAGAGCTTTGAAAGATCTGTCCACTTTGGACATAGCTTCCAAAAACGCTGGAGCTTCTATCTGTTTTGTTAGCCTCTGAAAGAACACAACGACCTTCAAAATATTTAACTCCAGGAGCGTCCATGTTGCTAAGTTTATAAACATTTGACCCCTAAGACCGGGGTTCACTGCGTGGTTTGAACTAACTGACGTCATAGTGAGGGTGAGGTCCATTGAGCCAATGTTAGCGTTATCGTTGTCGAGGGGGTAGTCTCTGTGAGCACGTGGAAGGATCAGGTGGATTATCCGAAGGCCGATGCACTGAGCTTCGGGCGTGGAGCATTGAGTTTCAGTAGACTTCCAGGCAATCCGGTACAATCCAGGTATGCCTGAAACGACACTGCCTGAAGGAGCTCTAGCAATGACCAGTATTTGACGAATGGCATAATATTGTGGGGATGGAGATCCCATTGCTTCTCTTGATACCGACGCCGCTGAGTTGCAAGCCGACGATACAGTATCGAGGTTATATAATCCCGTGTTCATTCGGGACTAGTCCGTTAATTTTCGTGCCGTGGCATCTCAAAGAAATGTCGGATCATATTGCAGCGAGCTGTTCTCTGGGAATTGCTAAGATGTATGAAATACACAGTTTATACTGAAGACGTGTTGCTCCATGCAGGTAGTAGGAGATTAATACTAAGGAGTAAATTGAGTTTGCCAGCACCCTCGTTAAAATGTCAGTAATCTTACATCTTTTTGCGATTTGGGCGAATTACAACGTGATCGTCTCATTTCAAAAACGATGGGCGCTTGGAATCCAAGGGATCCTCAATCAAGAGGGACAAGTCAATGAATTTCCTCCAAGACGATGAAGACAATTTTTCCTGAAACGGGCGGTAAACCAGGGCCGACAACAAAGTTAGGTAGGGAGGTTGAGCTTTGGTGTAGATCCTCTGAAACCTCTGAGACTATTCAGAAACAGTTGAATCCACGGTGACGATCATGATAAGGGCGTTGGGGGTGAAAGGTGGCTAAGAGATTGATGGAGAAGGGAAGGCATCGAAGGTGCGAAACAGCGTAAGCGTGGAGAAAATAACTTGGCCAGCCTGAAGATCAACGTTGATGAAAGTGTTGTTTGATCCAGAGAGGTGATTCGACACTATTATAGATTTGAAAAAAGTTATAATATTATAAATATTATAACTTATTAGATTAATTATTAATTATTATAAATTTGAAGAGAAAACAGTGAAACTACCGTATTTATTCTATTAAACGCCTACTATCCAATACACATCTCTCTCTAATAAACGCCCCAGTGATTTGCAAAAAATTGAATTAAACGCCCCTCTCAAATAAACGCCTCTCCTTAATAAACGCCCCTTTGAGAATGTAAGACGTCATAGGTAGATATTTTAATACTTAAAACATTTAATGCCATTGACATTAAGTTTTTATAAGATAAGGTTGGTTGTAGGTCATTGACTGTTCGTATGCGAATTCAAAATGAGTATATGTATCTTTGATACGCGTCAGTTCTTCATGGAGAATCCTCGCACAAACTTTTGACTTGGTTCTGGCTTTGAAGAATCCTGGTACGACTAGACCAACCTCTCGTTTTCTTTTACCACAAACTTCTACTTCGACAATGTTTCCTTGAAGTGCGTTAAGAAATGTTGCGAGCAATCTTGAAAGTTCTATTGGAACGTGTCCTACCAAACGCACGTTGTTGGCGCAATCAGATGATTTGCTACAGGTACATTTATATACACCAACTGCATTTGAGTCATACTCTAACACTTCAGCCCGGTTATCTTTTTCACAACGTAAGATTTCGCCTAGTGCTGGAGTCCACGTTTCTTTGTACACATGATGTCCTTTTATTGCAGTTTTGAATTTGATTCAAAACCATGCAAGTGGAATGTTCCACGCCAAAAGAAAGTGCAGCCTTCACCTGTGCGATCCATGCAATTTATTAAACATGAATGAGGCAAGGACAAAAAAGTAAAATTAATCAGCAGACACCAAGATGTTACACCACCAACTGAAAGGACAGTAAATAAAGAAAACTTGGTGAAGTTTTAGAAATGGTCAAAAAGTGCAGCAAGAGACTGGCAAACTTATTGGACTTTCATTAATTCTTCCCCAGGTTATTCCAGAAGACAGTGAGCAAACAAGTGAAGAAGCCCTAGCTAAGCATGAACCTACCAGTTCAACATGGAGTGTTACCTCCTACAGCCAACCTGAACATGGTGGTCCACTGCCACTATATGAAATAAAAGAGAGGGCTAAAAGAACAAAAAAGAGATTGTTTGAATAAGGTGCCCACCAAAATGAAATAGAAAAACAAGCAAGAGAGCAGCAGCAATCTGAGTTATGGTATTCTATTCGACAATCCAGGATAACTGCATCTAAAGCCAAAAGATGTTTGTTGAAAGATAATACAAGTCCTACAAAAGCAGTTGCAACAATATTGCAGTATAATGGCAATAACAGACCAATGCCATGAGGGACGGTGAGGAGTGGGAAGGCAGAATCATAGATAAATATGAATATTTGAGTGGAAATAAAGTGTCGAAGTCTGGATTTGTTATCTCAGCCATTCATTTTTAGGAACATCACCAGATGGTCTCATCCATAATGGAAATGGAGTAATTGAAGTAAAAAAAGTTCTGTCAAAAGAGACAGAATCATATCAAGATATTTTATGCAGATTAAAGATATATAAGAAAGTAAAAGGTGAACTAGTAATAAATTCCAAGCTCCAGTATTTTGTTCAGATGCAGCAGCAAATGTGCTGCACAAACACTTCTTATGGTCATTTTATTATTTCTAATGATGTGTGGGTACATGTGAATGTAATCACATTTGACAGAACATTCTGGAGGGATATACTTATTAAACTTGAGAGATTTTATTTTACTTACGTATAATGGGGAAAGGATGATTCTTTTCCTGACTTAACAGTTTAGTTGTTTGCACAATCATAATTTTTGGCAAATATTTGGAGAACGTTTAAACAGTTTTTATATTGTAAACATTTTTAATATTGTGAAAAGAATGATCAAATCCTTGTAAATAGCACGATATGTTTGATTGTAAATATGTGCAAATAGTTCTGAAGCTCTTCTTTATGCATTTAAGTAGGCTGAACAAATGCGAGTATGTATGTGTGTATGTATGTATGTATGTATGTATATGTATATATATATATATATATATATATATATATATATATATATCCATACAGTATATGTATATTATTGCCTTATGTACTTTTTTACAAAATGAGTGGGCCAGTCTGTAGAAGGGTTGAAGAGGATGTAAAAAATTTAATAAAGGGTAAAAATTTTAGAGACATTGATTAAACATTAAATTCCATCATGTTCCTTCCATAAATTGTCAAAGAGGTTTAGAATTTATCACATTCAAATGAAAAAAATAAAGACAAACATGCAAGATTCATTTAATTGATAAGTGGTGGTAAAAAGTTAGAAATACATGCCACAACTATCCATACATCAGGTGCAATATCATGCAATGTTATAGGGATTGGTCGGTCAAAAAAGTGCCAATTTTTCAATCTCTCCATACAACGTTCTACATGAATTCTCAGACTTGCAATTTTTTTATTGTGTTGATTTTCTGCCTTGGAGAATTGATTCCTTGTTTTAAGAAAGTTGGGCATAACTAGATGGGTACCAATAGAAGCTAAGTCATCTTGAGTGGTGAAGTCTCTATCAGCCATGATAAAATCACCCTTGTTCAAATCTTCAAGGTAACCTGACTTCCTGACAATTTCTGGATCACTTATGGAACCACTATATAAGTCACTACTAAATGATATTACCCTGTTTGGTGTAATTCCCACAAGGCCTTTCATTGTGTTATGTGATTTGTAGTGAGAATAACACGCAGACTGATTATCTAAACCAGAAGGGCACTCCATAAATATTTCTGTGAAGTCAATGATTGACACCAAGTCAGGTTAAAAATCCTTGAATACAGCTGGCATATGATATTTGATCTGCTCCTTTGCTGGCCACAAAATACATACTGGCTCCAACTCTGCTCTCATGAACTTTATCCAGGCACGGAATATCAGTTCACTGAAACGATGCCTTCAGAAACACGAAATCGATGTGCCAGATCCCTTGCAAATAAGCCCAAGCGCATACGCATAAGAACCATAGTGTATTCTTGCCATTGTGATAGTTTCCTAGGCCTGCCTGGTCTTTCATGGTCAAATTGAGTTCTTGCATGACATTCATAACTTATGTTGTAAAGTTTAGGTTTCAGTATATTGAAACACAATACTATCGTCTCATAGTTTGCAAATCCATTATAAAATGAAATAGCTCTGTCGCTCCTCTGATAGCCATCAATGTCAAATACAGGATCATGTTCTTGCTTATATTTTAATTTCGTTATCTCTGCTTATAGCTTTTCTACTTCATAGCGGAGAGTTTCCTTTTCAGTCGAATGTTCTGCACTCTTAATCTGGGTTTCGTTTTCTTTCGAGGGAACAGGAGCATCAAATGTTAACACATCAGTAGTTTCTGCCATCTCTGAAAACCCTTCAGCTTGTCCTTGGCTTGTCTTTGTTATAGAGGCATTTACTTCTCCGTCGGCTATCCCTTCCTTTGATGTAGAAGACAGCAAAACGTTTTTTTATTTTTCTGCGAATGTTGAATTCTTTTGTCCACGGAAATATCGATGGCAGTTGATTTCGGGCTACTCTTTCCCCTCCAGTGAAGTGCTTGCCACAAATTCTTGTGCTGGAAGAACCACTAAGGTTATCGTTTCGGATTAGTCTAGCATATTCCTTCTGCACTGCTTCATCACTAGGTATAGAATGCACCTTAAGATTTGGTGAGTTTCTCTAGTTGTTCGTACATAGAGGAACACAACAATTCCATTTCAAGACCATTGTCGTATTTATTTCATATCGATCGTTTATAATTTTGAGTTAATGGGGACTTTAAGATCGGACGACGTGTTCCGACGACGCAGATGCCCGGAAGTAAAATTGCTTTTATTCGATCACTGCGCATGCTCATCGACAGAAATTGCCACATCGTGTTGACGGTGACGACGTGAGTTCTTGTTGTTTTCCGTCGAAGAGAAAACGCCAGAAGTGTTGGAGAAAAATTCCAACCTTAAGGTAAGTTAACGAAGTTTACTTTCGGAATACGGCTTCATAAACTGAATAATAATGTTTTACTTCATTTTTGATTTATTTTGAAGATATTTGAAATGAAATAACGTCAAAATAAACTGTTGGCTTTTGTTTTATTTAGCTATGGCTTCCATACAACAAATTCCAGCTCCTGAAAAGTCGATGTAAGTTTTTCGACAGCCCACACTTTTGTTTCCTTTTCTCGTATCGTTATCGTTTTATTCGAGGCTGTGTTTAGATGTGCTACAATGGTTCTGTATTATAAAGAGCGTATGTAATAATCATTTACACAAATACACGAACTAAATTATTCTTTTTCGTGTTTATGCAACAGACATTCATGCCAACCTTGGACTTTCTTTTTTTCAAAAGAAATCCAATGTTTTGGACTAAAGAATACGATGTCGTCTTTTGCCGGGAAATTTTAGTTTCGAAGCTTTTCGAAACGCGAAAATCTTCAATCGAAAGGGGGAAAGTTTGGGATACAAGCACAGCAAACCTAAACTCCTTAACAAAACCGACATTTGATGTTGACAAGAAATCTGTCAGAGATCACTTGAATCGCTTGATCAGTAAGTACAAGAGAAAGAATCGGCGCTAAGAAAATGCCAGTGGGATTTCTCCTGAAAGGAGCGAATTCGACGTTTTACTTGAAGAGATATGCGAATTAGAATGTACATCTATTGAAATGCAGAATCGTGTCATTGCTATAAAGAATGGAGAGCTTGAATCCAGTAAGGAAACCGCCGAAGACATCAGGCAAACAGGAATGGAAACCTATGCTGCAACAAAGAAAAGAAAGGCGAATGAAAAAGATAAGGAAAAGCCCGCTGCGAAGAGAAGGAACAACAACGAGACAATAGAATATCTAAGATTAAAAGCAAATCAAGACAACGCTACCAAAATCCAAGAGCTCGAAATAAAAAAGCAAGAGAAGGAACAACAAACACTTTTTCAAACCAAGCAAGTGCAAGTAATGCAAGCAGTGATGGAACAACAACAAAAACAGATCCAGCAACAGCAACAAATGCAGAACATTCTTATTCAACAACAACAGTAGCAGACACAAGTATTTATGTCTTTATTGGAGAAAGTGGTACCCAAGTAATGATAAAAGATGATTTTGATTAGATTACATTGATTCGTTATTTCTACTATGACAAATTGTTATTGCCATTTTGCGTTCTGTTCTCTTACATAGCTTGCTTGTTAAAGTTGAATAAAGTTTTTAAAATTTGATGTATTTGTGTGTTATCCTAATTAAAGTATTCTTGAAGTGTTGGTGGTTCTAGTTCGAAGAATCGTGATGTAGTATTTCCATAGAGACATGTGAGAACGTTTCGCATTATTGCGCATACTATATACATTTTACCGACTTGACTTAACCGCACTTTTAAATTTTTTTTAAAATCTAAAAATCTAAAATAATTTATCACGTCCACAAACAGCTACTCGACTGATACTCTAACTGCACTCATTGATTTGTTGAACACCTTCATATCAGCTGTTTGTACTGCATTTCAAAAAGGTGCTTGCAGATGAACTCGAAGGGGGTATGTAGGGTCGCCGTAAATGCACATTGGTTGATTGTTGGGAGAAAAAGCATACTGTTGCATGTTGTCAAGAAGACCAGATTCATCCAACATTCCCGCATCCTGCTTCTTTCCTTCTGCAAAGATATTTAAATTACAATAGTAACACAAAATTGTCGACTTAGTTAAACCTACAAGTTATCGAGCAATGCAATTGAATTCGTTTATTGAAACAATGTGTAAATATATTACCAACTGGTCCAAACAAATTAGCGGTTAATCCATTCGGTAAAGCGACTGACTGAAACTTTAGGGAATGAACTCGTTTATGTCCATTGTAAACAAATCGTTGATTTTTCCCGGGGCGACAAATCGGGTCGACAGTGCCGTCAACAAAACCAAAAAAATTATGCAGAGCTGCTCCTTTTTGTGCAATTGCATTGGCAAAATGCTGAAGATTAGTAGGTTGAAGCAGTTCCAGGTTCCACTGCAAAACTCGGTGACCATGAAGCTCATAAATATACTTGGTAACCTGATTTGAGATCATTGAAAGTTCAGGAAGAGACCTCCCAAATAGTGGAATTAAAATCATTATGACGACATGGATATGCAAATCGTCGGAGTGCAATACACAGCCATTCTACTCCGCTGCATTTTGTCCCTTGGTAGCATGTAAAAAACTCCGGAATTTGTAAAGCGTCGTAAACAAGGGGTATGTCTTGTTTCTCAACACGAAAATTGCTCTTACACTCTGCTCCATCTTGGTCAGCTAGATTGAATGTCTCGTAGCTTTTATAAGCGTAATCTGGGTTTCCAGATGTGTTGATATCCCATAGTAACAAGAACTCTTCGTCTTCTATTATCTGATCATAGTGGTCCCAAAGTAGCAGTTCTCTTACCTTTTTGAAGGAAGGCATAACAGATAAAATAGACTGATTAATAACTAAGAATGAAGTTTGGCGTTTGCGTTCTCCTGTTTCTTAACTTCAACTTTTTGGCGCGAACGACTCTATTCTCTTCCCAACCTCCACTCGATATCCACGTCGTCGCAGTGGCACGCGTTCTGCAATCTTAAAGTCTCTAATGAAGCGCTGGTGCGTCCCCCCCAAAAAAACCCATACTTCCGTGCGGGATACGAATCCGTACGCAGTCCCTGCAGTTTCTAAAGTGGCTAATGGCTCCCATAGTAGTTGACTTACGGTAATTATTTGTCGTGAGAATCTGTAGCCTTTTTACAACACCCGTCACCAGACTACAGAGCAATATTTAGTTGGAAATGGACTAGCAGGCGGATGGCTCAAGTCAAACTTTCAAGAATCACTTACGAAGGTATACCTCCAGATTTTAGCGGTTTTCAATAACTACTTCCTCAAAGTTGAATACTGGTATAAATCATTTTGGCATATTCTTATCTGAGTGAAAGTAGCCTGTTTTCCACGTCCAGTCAATCTTTTAGGTCTTCTGCTGCCACCTATGGGTTATTTTGAGATTGGTCGGTAAGTAATTTGTGCATTATACTTGCCTGAATCAATGATACATGGTAGTGGAATGAAGATATCACTAACAAGATTTTTAAACAGTACGATCTGAAAATGAATATACTGACCGTCAATATTGTGGAAACTCGTCATAAACAACTGGTTGACACCAATTGATATAAACATATTATTATGAAATATACCATTTCCTGGAGCAAATGAGCGATTAGATAAACCCGTTGCCTAGGAAATATTTAAATTTTTTTTTTCCCGAGGGAAAGGGAAATTGAATCACTAATTCCCCACAAATCACGGAATAACGTTGTAGTACTATAATTGCCGAAAAAAATTTTGAGAAGTCTTAGGTGGAAAAGGAGGGCAAGGGTTCATGCATTCAACTTCCTTCCACAACCTGTGCCTCGAAGAGTAAAGGGCCTTCGTCTTCTAACTTTCCATGGTGTTATTCACGAGTAAAGCTTAGATAAAAGCATAGGACTTATTTGTCTCATAAATTTCTCTCATGTCATTTATGAGGAAAATTTGGTAAGCAGGAGAGAAATTTACTTCTTCCTTGGGCAATAAGAAAAATTCGTGTCTAAAGGTCCTCGGAAACAACATAGTGGTCGCGGTGTTATATTTTCAGAATATTCAAACAATGAAAAAACACCAACTATTATATCAATGTTGTAAGTGTTGGGTTGATGAAACTGATGGTCAGACTTCAAAATTGTAAATGATAGCGGCGATGAGGACGAAAAACCAGGCAAAGCTGACGGTATGGCAAGTTCCGTGCCCTTATTTTCTGCACGTATTTTGTGCGCTTAATAACTAAGGAGTTGCGGAGAATTGTGGGCGCCTATTTAAGTCAAAAGAATCTATTAGTTGCTGAATACTCTGCATTTATGACTTACAAAGTAATTTACTACCTCGACTTTTAAGTGCGATCACTTTTAACTACACACGTTTGAAGCTTGTCTAGTTAGTCGCAGTTCGTCTCCGCTTGGGTTCAAATTATTACGGTCAACCACACTCTCCATCTTTTGCTCTGTAGCAGTTGGTTTATCTTGTCCAACCGCTACATGTGCCGTGGACATTGGCCGCTTTTCTGTAGTATTAGGCCAAGTGATATGGATGTGTCTGAATTGGCCATAGAATACTGGCCAAATGCATGACAAAATTCTCCTGGTAGACAGCCACTTAGGGGCTGATTACATGGGAAAATTTCAGCCCAGGCTGAAAGTCAGCCCGGCAGACCGGTTAAAAAAGTCCCGATTGCATGAAATATTTCAGCCCGAGCTGAAACTGAAATCAGAAGTGAATCTCGGAAGGAGTTTGTCGCTAGCCTTAGTTGTTTTGGCAATTTGCATCTTCCCACGTTTGTCAATCATTTAATCGCACGAAAAAACTTCCGTTCGGGCTGAAAAGATGATTGACAGACGTTGGAAGATGCCAATTGCCAAAACAACCAGGGCTACCGATAAATTCCTGCCTGGGTTCACTTTTGATTTCGGTTTCAACCCGGGCTGAAATATTTCATATAATCAGGACATTTTTCAAACCCAGTCTGTCGGGCTGAAATTTTCCCATGCAATCAGCCACTCAAACCGGGCCGAATTTCAACCCGGACTGAAACTTTCTTCATGTAATCGCCAACTCTTTTTTTTAAGTATTTGATAGGAAGGCCGGGCTGAAATCTCAGCCCGGCCTTCAGATAAAAATTGTAATATGTGGCAGTAATTGAGATCTAATGGATATCGACTACATCGTCCGTGGTTAAAGGAATACCGAAATCCTGAACGTGCCTTAACATGTTGGTGTTTTATTTGAACGGTGTGATAATGCTTTAACTCTTTAGCTCCTCAATTTTGTTCTTTTTGTTCCTTGTTCTCTCTTTGTTTGTCCTTTGTCATTATCACCTGCGAGTTGCAGGATAATTAAACTCTCTCCTTTCTGGAAGTCTTGATCGATCGCTCGGAAGGCCGGTTTTCAACTGTTTGCCTAAAGCCCAATTTCACTGGTTTATTAAAAAATTTCTAGAGTTTTATTCCCATATCCCATAAACGTGGTCTTGTTTATACTCTGCTTAATCGATATTTCAAAATTACCTCTTCATACTACCTCTTTCATTCCGAGTTACCTTTTTACAAGTTATGCAAGGTACCAAAATGAAGCTAATAGCCTTTTCTATAAGGTGAGCGTGCTGTTATGGCTACTATTTGCTGTAATTGCTAGGGGGGAGTTGTACAATTATTTCAACTTAGTCAATTACGATGAAAGAGTAGCAAAAATTAAATAGTTTTGCTATATACAATCCAAGTTATTGCATAATCTCCAAGTAAAAAGGGATCAAAATGTAAAGAAAGATCCTTTCTTTTAAAATATTATACCAAATTTATACATTTAAATAAACGTAATTATAAGAACTATGACACCTGTCCTAACAGTAAAATTACTGCACGAAGATAGAGGAAGATGCCAATGCCATTTTGTTGGAAATGGTTTTAAAAAGACTTAGTAATTAATGTCTGGTTTGCTACATTAGTACTTGGACTTTGTGTGGAATTTGGAAAAACAATTGTTTTTGCACAAGTGCTTGTCACACTTGGCACAATAGGTCCGAGTCTTTGTTCCTCTGTGAGCAGCATTTGGCGTTTTTTGGTATGCACACACTACACACCTTCTTACTTCGGATGTTTCAGGAAAGTGTTTCTCTTTAAGTCTCAAATGATCAGAGACTTATCTTCCTAGACCAGGAGTCTTGATTTCTGACCAAACACGGGCATCAGGCAAAGGCTGAACAAGCTGGTGAGTCAGTGTGTGGCGGAAAACTTTGTGGGCTTGGCAAGGTTTTGCCAAATGTGGATGTACTTTGAAGTACAAGACCATTGAATTTGTAATGAATGCTTCTACCATTCTAAAAAGTACTTTCAACCACCACTTCTTATAATTTCCTTCATAAAGAATAGTAAGTGAGATATTGATCATATTTATCCACTCCATTCATGTTGCTGTTGTAATCACAAATCATCTTGGGTTTGTACACTGGGTCGTTTTCATCTCGTCGGGGTGGTAATTCCACTATCTGGTTGCCATGGCAAGTTGACAATAGGGATGGACAACTGGTAGTTGGGATGTGTTAGTGCACCAATGTTTAGAACTTACTGCTATTCGTTTGCAGGCAACAGATTGACCACAATATGCAAGACAAAAATGTTTCTATTCACCTAACTGATAGTAAGTGAGATGGCGGCTTATTTGTGCCCTTCGTTAGGGCTACTCCAGAGGCAATGCAAAAGGACTTCAGGCATTTCGAGGCCATCAGTAATGTTCATGTATAACTAAAAATATAAAAGGAGTGCGAAGAAGGACCTTCGCTCGAAACTTCAGTTTCCCGCTTATATATGGTTTTTGGCAGTACACAATCATTTGACTGTTTCTATTTGTGTATAATTTCTTGGTACAGATTTACTGTACTTCAATATCTCGATAATGTGTACAGACAGTACATACATATACCACTGCTTCCATCTGTTTACTAAGACGCATGAAATCTCGCTGTAGCATCGAGTGCGACGACGTGGAAAACAATCTCAAAGCGGTGCTAATCGATATGCCACTTTGTTTTGTTACGGTTCATTTTTCTAGTCATTTAGTCGTGATTATTTAGCTTCTTATCAGTCATTAACAGTTTTGCTTATAAATTATCAAAGCAACTCTCTAATATATTCACCTCATCTAAAAATTTTCAAGGTTTTTAACAGCTCAAAATCTGTTTTTTATTGTCGATGAAATTCACTGAATAACATCAGAGTAATATCTTAAACGAAGAAGTAAACCAAACAAACTGTTTTACATTTTTTAGAGAAAAGATTTTTTATTCGTTCTAACATGTGTTTGTCCGGTTTGTCAGTCGTAGACTTCTCGTGGTTGTCGTTAGAAAAATGATCCCATATCACGGAATAATGAAATTTCCTGATATTGTTTTGTGGATTAATGGAAACCCATGTGAGAAGCCGTAGTGCGTACTGTATCAAAACAGACAACAGAATCTGTGAATGTTTGAACGGTTCAACACCGAAGGAGGACCGTTGACGTTTCTGCCATATTTCATCGATTTCAACTTGGGCGCTCGTACTGATTTCATGTGATAAACAAATCACACAATACTTGAATTCGAAATTTCTGCTCTAGCCGATAACCATAGTCACATGAATGTATTTTTTAATTACGAGACCGAGATAGAAAGCCAGACATAGCGAGCAAACTAGGATTAAGAATGTACGAAATATGAAAAAACAAATCGAACAAGCAATTTACTTTGTTTCGTTTTCTAGGCCTTCAGCAACATGAAGAAGCGGCAAACACGGAAAGTGCAATTGGAGACACCCAACATAATATGCCACACCTCGTTAAAGCTGTTCGATCTAAGAAACAAGCACTTAACATCAGGTTAAAGCTATATGGTAAAAAACCTGCAAAAACGGCTAACAGTTACCATTCGATTGGAGTCACACAACACGAGAAGAAAGACTACGTTTCAGCTCTTCAATCATTCCAGCAAGCACTTAACATCAGGTTAAAGCTATATGGTAAAAAACATGCAACAACGGCTGACAGTTACCATTCGATTGGAGTCACACAACACGAGATGAAAGACTACGTTTCAGCTCTTCATTCTTCCCAGCAAGCACTTAACATCAGGTTAAAGCTATATGGTAAAAAACATGCAACAACGGCTGACAGTTACCATTCGATTGGAGTCACACAACACGAGATGAAAGACTACGTTTCAGCTCTTCATTCTTTCCAGCAATCACTTAACATCAGGTTAAAGCTATATGGTGAACAACATGCAACAACGGCTGACAGTTACCATTCGATTGGAGTCACACAACACGAGAAGAAAGACTACGTTCCAGCTCTTCAATCCAAACATCAAGCACTTAACATCAGGTTAAAGCTATATGGTAAAAAACATGCAACAACGGCTGACAGTTACCATTCGATTGGAGTCACACAACACGAGATGAAAGACTACGTTTCAGCTCTTCATTCTTTCCAGCAATCACTTAACATCAGGTTAAAGCTATATGGAAAACAACATGCAACGACGACTGACAGTTACCATTCGATTGGAGTCACACAACACGAGATGTATCAGCATAACGATAGTTTTGGTTAGTTTTCATTTTTTTGCGTCAAGCCATAGTTGCAGTTTATGTTGTTTGTCTGCTGGAACCATGGCAAGTTCGATCGCTCACAAAGAATAACCTCGTTTACGTCTGTGGTCGAGCGGAAAGGTCGAATACTCGATTGTCTGTCTCGAAGACTACAAATCTGAGATGGATGATAAAAATGGCGACTTCTTTTCGGACGTGATTGCGCTGTTTTCTTGCATACGCAAACGTATAGCGATTAAATCTGTGGTTGAACTGCCAAACAAATGACAAGAATTGAAGAGGCCGCAAAAACGACATGTTTACATCGTCTATCAGAATGACCCGGGTTGGAAAAACATGTCTGAAATAACAACCAGCCCGGGTTCATGTAAACAAGAAAAAAAAAGACCACGGATGATGAGCTGACCCGGATTGGAAGTCAACCCGGGGTAGTGTAAACGGTCCCTTAGTGGGATTGTCTTGAAAGGTTAAACCTAGTAATTTCAAAGATAGCACTTGCTTGATGCCATTAACAGGGTCTGGTGTGGGCTTACTTATTCTGGTTTTAATAACAAGCTCTTTACTCTTAGCTAAGTTAAGACTCATCAGGTTTACTTGTGCCCACCTGATGATGTTATCAACCTGTCCCGGGAAATTACATGTATGATTGAAGCCCACAGGTAGACTAGACACAAAAGTATAATATTTTAAAATTATTGAAGACTAGGTTTCTTACGTTAGATGTGATGTAGAAAGAAGAGTTAAAATTGTCATGAAGAGTGTGAAATTGAGCAAGGTATTGAGTGTAATGGCAAGAAAGAAAATGCTGTGCGACTTCCCCAGTGCCAAAGTGCATGAAGTGTTCTGAACTTCTCGCCTAGTATAACAATATCTTTAAGGATACCCAATAACGCCACTGTTGCCAAACCACAAACATATCAGTCATGCCGGATATATAGTCATTGCTAGGTTTTGTTAATGTATTATATACGTTGTGTTCAAAAGTTTGATTTTAAATTTTAAATGATTTTGTAGATTCAATTAAAGTCGCTCCACCTGTCACGGCTGCAGAAACCGATGTGAGCAACGATGCAGTTGAAGAAGGTAAACAGTCAAAAGATAGCACTTGCTTGATGCCATTAACAGGGTCTGGTGTGGGCTTACTTGTTCTGGTTTTAATAACAAGCTCTTTAGTCTTAGCTAAGTTAAGACTGATCAGATTCACTTGTGCCCACCTTTTGATGTTATCAACCTGTTCCGGGGAATTACATGTATGATTGAAGCAAATTGGTAGACTACATACAAGAGTGCAATACCGGTATTGCATTAAACCCTAAGTGCCGCTCCAAACTAAAAGTGCCGCCAGGCAAAAATGTGCCGCCTGGGGCAACCACCACCTTCTCCCCCCGCCCTCGCTACGTCATTGAATCGGCGGCTGCCTGTGATTGTCAGTAACTTTTCTATCATTCGAGAGACTCCTTTGCTGAAGAAAATTAAGTTTTTTCCTTCCGGGTGTTTTTGTTCCACAAGAGTATCCGGGCCCTCGGTCCACGTCCGATTACCCGACCTCTTAGTCTGCCCCTGTGCATGTCTGCTTTTGGAGTCTTCATTTCTTTCTTTTCCTTGTTATGGGGGCACGGTATTTTCCACTCCCGCCCCGGTGGCAATTTTCCTCGTTACTCCACTGGGATTAGAGTTACCTGACGCTAATCCCAATCCTAAACCTAACACTAAAAGTAAACTTCATTTAAAAAAATAACCACTTCCGGTAACTGCATCCTGGCTTATAGAGATGGCAGTTTACGAAAGCACGACGTGACCTTGCAATTTGATTTCTCTTGTGCAACAAAGGAAATGAATAATCCCTAGAGTATTCTTGACGCCGTCCTGGCTCCAGTAGAGACACGAGGAAGAACATTTTCGCCCATTTCGCTGTAACGGCAGCTCTTAAAACACTGGCAAGTTTCAAGTGTGTTAAACGAAACACGTTAATCGACCGACTGGAATAGCTTGGAAGCATTTTAGAGAAAAGAAAAAAAATTCTAGGTTTGGAATATGAGGTTTGCTTCACGGCTGTAGAATTGGAATTACTTTGTTTACTGGCGTCGTCGCCTAGATTTCGGAAACTTTCTCCTGATACTATTAATTAGAATACGGAAGCAAATGATAGTGCAGATTTAATACAGAAGGAATCGAATCACAGTACAATATTTTATCTGTAATACTCAGGGGAATTCAGTGAAAATTCTCTCGCCTGTTAATTATAATTCTTTAGTAAATCTGTCATACATAAATAGATGATTATTAAAGAGGCAGTGGATCAAAATTTGCCTTAACGTAACTGTTTGATCATGGTGCAAATTGAAAGTAGCTTGAGACTGATTCGAGCAAATTCATCCCGTCATGATATGAAAATAATAATGACATCATAAAATTCTCGGAGCTTCTAATTAATTCCTTTTGCTTGGGGGCGCATAGTCCTTATCCACCTTTCCCACCCTTACCACCCTTACGACCCTTCCCACCCTGTGGTTGCGCCACTAGAATCACTGGTTTCGTTTCGAATACAGTCAAGATCATTCGTAATTGTCGACCATAGTCCAATTACAGTGAACTAATCAATTTGTCTAAATAGAACCTACGTTTTCACGGACAGATTTGCAGTTCGAAGCACCAGACAAAAGCCTGCTTTCCAGTAACCGATGTCAGCTAAGTTAAAGTCATACATCTATATGCAGTTTGAGTCAAACGTTTACATACAACTAGGCTAAGAATACTCAACTTAAATTTTCGCAACACTGCCCATTTCATTGCAGCGTACATTTCACGAGGAAAGTCAGCTAATGATCTAGTAGGTTTAAATCAGAGATGGCTAAGAGATAAATGTATTTTTAGGTTTTATTAACTACTTCAGAATTTCCTTGGGGCAAAGATTTACATACACTTTGTTAGTATTTGATTGCATTGCAGTCAGATGCGCTTGTTGCACCAGCTTGTACGTGAACGGATGGCTATCCGGCAGGTATATTGGATATTCACCTTATATTTTTCGTCGGCATTCCAGTATTCCTTGTCCATTTGGTTGTAGATTCAATTGCAATTTGTCTTCCTGGAATTCGCCTTTAGTTTGACACATTTGTTGGGCTCGTTTAATCCACCAGTCTCTTTGTTGTTCTATTTCTGACGCATCGAGTAGCCCTGTTTTCTGATCTGAAGCTGCAGTAGCGGAGTTTTGGATAAAACGTTGGATCCACGCACAAATTCTTAGTTCCTTTTGTAACGTACAGGGGTCAAGTAGCTCTTCAAACATATGTCGTGTTTGAATGGTGGCGGTAGACACACTTCGGATCACTTTCAATTCGGCGTTGGATACCTCGCTTGGCTGAAAAACGTTGTCTTGGGGCCACTTTTCTTGATGGCTCAGCCACATTGGACCCTTTCGCCACAGCTGATGTTTGACTACGTTCCCTCCACGACTTCCAAGATCTGCTGGATTTTCGCCTGTTGGAACGTAGTGCCACTTAACATCTTTATGTTGTTGAATATTACTCACCCTGTTCGACACAAATTGACTGTCCTCCCCTTTGCCATTGATCCAATGTAATGCAACCATTCAATTGAGCCAACATTGCACGTGCACTGGGTGATTGTTAATGGCTGCTCGCACGTTGGTTGCAAGATCAATCGCCATTTGACCCGCCACAAATTGTATTCAGGGGATTGTTAGGTTGCGTTTCGCCAGCCTAGACTTCGTGCAGACAATACCTTGAGTTTTTGTTGGACTACTGCGTAAACCACTGTGCCAACTCCATGTGTACTGGCGTCTCCAAAAGCGTAGAGAGTGATTTCCAAAATAGGTTCTCTCCATGGAGCAAGGGAACATTCGACTGTAAAGTGGTCTGATTGTTCGGACATCCACTCATCCCATCGTTTCTTCAAATTTTCTGGAAGGTCGACATCCCACGGTGTGTTGGCTTCATACATTTCACGATATAGAGCTTTTCCGAGTAGTATAATAATAATAATTTATAATAATAATTTAAACTTATTTACACACGGTGGCCTTTCAGTTTCCTGTTTTTCAAATGGCCGTGTTAAGTTACGAACAACTATACACGATACTAATTACAAATTATCAATGTATAAACAACTATATAAACAACTATATACAATACTAGCTTACAAACTTTTAATATTAGTCTGCAGAAAACTATTCTGTGATATCATTATTGTCCCGGCTCAATTGCATATTTCATTGATCACTCTATTAAAGGCTTTGACAGTGATTTAATTTAGTTTTGTCATTGGAGCTTTGCCTGCTAAGGTTTCATTCCATAAAGCAGCTCCCCTGTAAGCAAAGCCCCGTTTTAGGAAATTTGTTTTAGGCTTTAGATTTGCAAATAGAGCGTTTCATGATTACTTCTTAAGTCATACATGTGGTTAGTAGAGACCTTAAACATTTGTGTTAAGTATTCTGGAGCCATACCCTTAAGCACTTTAAACATCATAATAAGTTCTCTATTTTTTAATAATGACTGGATAGTGGTCCAATTAAGCATTTGAAAAATATTGGAAGATCTCTCTTCATATCCTTAACCAGTTATGACTCGGGCCGCACGCTTTTGAAATTTAGCCATTTTTTAAGGTTCGCTTGATTACCATCGTGCCATACAGTAGAGCAGTAATTAAAATAAGGAAGTACAAATGTCTTGTATATAGTCACTAAAGTTGCTTGGGAGACATAGGGTTTTACTTTTCTAAGTACGGCTATAGAACAAGAAATCTTTTTGCATTGTTCTTCTACATGCTTCTTCCATTGTAAGTAGTGTTGTCGGTGAAACCGTCCCTAAGGGGTCATAGATCTTGGCTAGGAACGACAAGGCATTTCTTTTTGAAATGACGGATTTCTCTTTGCGAACAGTGACTTTTAAGGTGTCTTGTTCCTTGTCCTACGTCAGACCCAATAATTTCGTCTCGGACTGGCTCGTCCCTAACTGTTGTTTAGCGTAGGTTAAATCTCCACCCTCTACGGATGGGACTTCGTTTGCTTCAAGCTTCACTGCATTGGAATGCCACTTATGAAGAGTAAATGTTGCATCTTCCAATACTTCCTTGGCGATGCTTTTCTTTGTTTTCGTCTCCGGGACTGTTGCACCGCCCATCATGAGATCATCCACGTAGAGGCCATCTCTGAGTTCTTTAACAACTTCCGGATATCGATGTTCCCAAGCTTTAAGATACTCGTCAATCACACCTGCAAGGAGAAAAGGTGATGACGTGACGCCGAACAAGCCTCTGGAAAACCGGTAGATTCGCGTGTCGTCGCTGTCAGGAGCTCTCCTATGAAATCTTAGGGAGTCTGTATCTTCTTTCTTCTTTCTTATTTGCAAGAATGCCTTTTGCAGGTCGCCAGTGAGGATCACTGTATAAAACCTTGATCTAATGAGGATATTCCACAGCAAATTCTGTAGTGATGGGCCTGGGTGGAGGCAATCGTTTAGGGATGGTTGATTGAAATTCTCCCTCGCTGAAGCATCATAGACAATGCGAAGTTTGTTAGTTTCAGCGTCTTGCTTTGTGACCCGTTTATGTGGGATGTAATACTCCTTCCCTGTTGGTGCTGAAGGCGCTATCTCTATCATTCCGCCTTGGAGTTGTTCTTCAATGACGTCATTGTAGACATCGTAGTTACCATCTCTTCGAAGCTTCTTGATCAACTGTCCCAGTCTTCTTCGACTCCCCATTTCGTTTGTAGGTAATGCTGGGTGGTTAGCCTTCCAGGGTAACTTAGTAACATACGAGCCGTCCGGATTCCTTTCAAGTTGTTCCTTGAATTCTTCATGCACAGTTTCTTGATCGTTCTCAGGCGCGTCGGCGAGACTCAGTACATCTAAGGCACACACCTGTTCGTAATCTGCACTTACTGATCGTGTGAGTAGCAGTGGGCTTGATATATCCTCTCTTCCTGGTGACATTATAGTCCATCCTAGATGTGTATGCTCGGCAATGGGCTGTCCCGGTGTTCCTACGCGTGGTCCTGTCGTTGTCTTGATACTTGCATACTCATTTACACCAAGTACTACATGTTCTGGAAGACGTGGTTTGTGATTTCGATCATCAAGCTTCAATCCCTTAAGTGGCTATACCTTTTCAAGAGCTGTTCATGGTTGGGATTATCGATTTCCATTAGTTGTGGCTTGTGTACTTTCGTTAACTCGACTTCCATAAAGAATTGGCCATCGATAGCGGTAATGGTCACAGGGTAAATTTCTAGTTTGGTGGTCGTTGATCCTAACGTCATCTCGACTCTCTTGGTTTGAACTTCTTTAGGTCTTTTCTTTAACGCGTCAATCAGCTTGGAGGAAGCATAGGAACTCCCTGATCCTGTGTCAAGCAGGGCGCGTACCTTAATCCCATCGACTTCGATGATTACTGTAGTGTAAACAACCTGACTGTCTTCCTTGCCATGAGCTGACATAAACCCTTCAGCCACTGCTTTTTTTGGACTGTTACAGATCGACGTGTGATGTCTCTTTGCACACTGATGATATGTTACGGTACTTTTACACTCGGCGGCTCAATGTGAGGGACCTGTGCAATTGAAACACAACTTCTTGATAACTAAAATCTTTCTCTCTATTCCTCCGGTGTTTTCACGGTCGCGCAATCTGTCGATTTATGGTCACTTCCTTTACAATACACACATACACGTAAGTTCGATAGTCCCTTCCTTGCCCCACGACCAAACATTACGCACGGTAAACAAAAAGCACCGTCAACGTACTTTGAGTAAGCCAACCAAGAGTATTTTTGTAGCCACGACCGTTGAAATTTTCGCGATTTTCCCGATTCTGCAGTAGACGGGAATTCAAATAAGCGATCGTTACGAGGACTCCATACATTTTCAATGAATTGAAGCTTCTCAGCATCAGAAAACGTTCTGACATCGTTAAGTACCACACCAATATCAAAGGGAGAGCAAGCTTCCTTGGAAAATATCGGCTGACCACGAGGAACTCGAACTAATGCCATTTCCACTCAAGCGTGGAATTGAAACGCAGTATAAATTAATATTCACACAAAAACAATCTGTTAAACCAAGCGTAAATCCAATGAAATTTCAGAAAAATCACTTGTATTCTTCTGAATTCGAACGTAGATCGAAGCAAATGAGCGAAATTACACTTATCAAATAGTGTTCTGTTTCAAACGACTGTTATAGAACGTCTAACGAGGGACGTCTAACGAGGGACCTAAGGGGAGTAGGCTTGGCTTTTTATACTTTTCTCGGTAGTTTCCTCAGTAGTTTCCGGCCAATCAGCGACCGAGCTCAGTAGTTTCCAACCGCTGATCTCAATATACATAGGATCGCTCAGTAGTTTCCAAAATGGTTTCCTAGTAGTTTCCAGCCTTCCACTTAGTAGTTTCCAGATTTCGATAGATTGAAGACATTTCTTCAAGGAAAGGTAGAAATCCCAGCAAGAAAATGAGTCGAGCTCGTAAACAAACGCAAATATTTGCGAAAATTTTTGAAAATAGCGCACTTAAAACGGCTAGGAATATGGTATTTTAAAAAGATATTTTGCAAACTATTTTAAATTGTGCTGATTTAAAAAATAATTCCCAAATCTTCAGTAGTTTCCGGAAACTACGGAAACTACCCTAGATCCGCCCCTGGGTGGTTTTATTCATGTAATTCTCAATGCTGTGAGATGCGTTCACATCCAACGTTTCCACCAGTCACGCAAAATAGTCTCAAACATGCACAGTTTCCCCAGTCAGTCAAAATGGTTTGTCATCGAGTAACGTTAGAGATATATACACTATATGTGAATGGAAGATATCTAATTATGTCATAGATGAGAAACTTTGTGATAGTGCCGTAAATATCATTATTACTTAATCTTTCAAGACTTCTTTTGAATAAGACAGGCTTAATTTTCCTTCCATGTTCACTTTAATATGAAACACATGTATAAATTCTTTGATCGAGATAAAGACAGCCAGATTAACTAGTAGGTTGCGCAGCATAATCGCAAAAATATGCTGTAACCAGGTATAGTAAATGTTTATCAATGGTATTTGTAAATCTAGATGCCCTGAACAACTAATATTGTTTATAAAATTTTTTAGTGGTATTGTAGAACGTTCTACAGAACTTATAGAAATGATGATCTGTTAAAATTTTTTGTGCTCGAGCGCATTAGAACGCAACAAGTGATCATAGAATTTTATGTAACTTTTCAGATAAGAATGCCATCTACAATGAAGCATATTTTCAAGCTCTTGAAGCTGGAGAAACCAGAAATACCCGAATACCTATTTTGATCGTTGGTCAAGATAGGGCTGGTAAAACGTCTCTAAAAAAGCACCTTTTGGGGCTGCCTTTCGACAGTCAGGAACCAAGTACCAACGGGATTGAAGTAGACGTTGTAGAGCTAACAGATGAAAACGCAGAGGAGCCGTGGAAGAAAAAAGAAGTAAGGCAATTTTTAACGAGTGCCGATGAAGCAAATGATCACATTTTAAAAACCACCGCACAGCTGGTGACCCAAAAGGGGCAAGATTCCGTAAATGAGAAAGAGCCACTCATACAACATTGTGCTTCTTCAATCAGTGAATCAACTGGAGAACAACTCACACCACAAATGTTCAGCCAAGTAGAACTTTTCACACAAACTGTTAAGAGCCCTGAATCGCCTGCTCTTAAAATCTTCGTTCATGATCTGGCAGGGCAAAGCATTTTCTATGACACGCATTTCTGCTTTTTAAAAATGTGTTGTCCATACTTATTGGTCCTTGATCTTAATTCTCCCCTCGAAGAACCCGCTCAGCCTCGATTCAAGTTTCAGTCGATTGATGTCGAGCGTAATTTGAATAATCCTCTGCTTTCAACCAACCTGGATTATTTTTTGTCTTGGTTAACGATCTTGGCAAGATTAAAAGATTTCCAGACTGATATGTTTTCAGGCGAATTCCCAGAATTCGAACTCCCTCCAGTCGTAATTGCTCTGACCCACAGCGATGAATTCAAGGGAGATATTGCCGAGGTTAAGGAAAGAATACAAGATATCTTAACCAAGAAAGCATTTACGAACGTATTCCCCGACGTCTTCGTCATCGACAACACGTTGCCTGATAGAGCTGGCGATGAGATTAGAAGACTTCGTAGAAAGCTTTATAGTCTGTGTACTGCCATACTGAAGAAGCAACGCCCAATGCCAGTTCGATGGTTGGAGTTCGAGCAAGCACTTAGCCAGAAGTTGGAAGTTGAAGGTTTGAAGTACATTCCTGTCAAAGATGCCCGTACAGCAGCCCAATCCTGCAAGGTGAAAGACGTGAATGCCTCCATCACATTCCTTCATAACCAAGGTGTCATAGTCCACCACCCTGAATCTCCAGTCGTTGTACTTAACCCACCTTGGCTGATGAACCTTTTCACGGAAGTCATCACTGTTCCACAAGAGAGCAACCCAAGACATGCCCCATTCCATAAGCTGTTGAAGATGGGTATTTTGAAGCAAGAGTACCTTCGGGAAAGAGTTGACGGGGAGCTTCTAGAGGATTTGATGAAACAGTTCGGTTTGATTTGCGCATGTACACATGAGTCAGAGGCAGCCTTCATTGTTCCTTCCGTGGCTCCCCTTATGGAAGAAGGGGTAGACGTGCAAGAGAAGTTGTCAAACAGCACCGTTTCCTCAGTTTTCATCGTGTTTAGCTGCTTGCACATTCCAATTGGACTTTACACGAGATTTCAGACAAACGTTCTCAATATGTGCAGAAAGGACTTGTTAAACCGTTCGCCTCTACTTTACTGCAACTACACCCTCCTTTCATACAGTTGCAAAGAAGGCCAGTTTGATGTTTATCTCGTGAAAATTTCTGGAATGATCAAAGTAGGTGTTGTTCCACTATCTAAGTGTAATCCGGGACCTCTCAACTCGTTTGTCAGTTATCTCAAGAATGTCTTGAAGGACTGCATACAAAAAGTTAAAGAGAAAGAGTCGGTGATTTACAAGAACATTACTGCTACGCTTAAGGTGAAGTGCTCTGTTTGCTACGGAGAAACAGAGGTTTGCATTCGCCATGGTAAATCCAAGTGTGATCGCGATGAATGTGGTCATTTCTGGTCGCTAGACGAACTTCAAAGTTGTGCTCAAGATCCTGCTTGTAAATACGCCAGCACTGTAGGAAGGAAAATATTTTTCCTCGAAAGAGTTAATGCCTGGCTAAATACGGGTAAAGTTAGTGCTTTCTTCTTTTTGTTTTAATTTTTCTTCTCTTTTAAGGAAACCCAAATTACTAATATAAGCCAGCCTCAGAATGTCAAAAATATCTACAAAATATAAAATGTGTCAAAAAATGATACTTAGTTCATAAAATATTCTAGAAAGTTTTGCTATATTTGCTAATCCGCAACAAAAGAAACACACGTTCTCTTTTTTTGCGAAACAGTGGTTGCAACTGTGTGACATCATGAAATAGTGGTTGGCAGTGACCACGAAATTCAAAGCTGAAAATGATTTCTGTCTGTAATTTTCTCATCTGATTGTATCTGATTGCTTTTTCGGTCGACCTCTTTTTCAATTCTTGAGAGAAGTTTTTATTGAATTTTTGTTTTCAATTATTAAGACTAATCTTTTAATTTGGTTTATTATTCCTAATGTTCCACTCTCAAAATTTCTTTCTTTTATGTTGTCACTCAATAGCCATAGGCTGCGTATACTTACATATCGTTTGACCTTTACTCTCGTAAATTAGACTATGTGAAATTATTAACCCAGAAAACGTATTCCTGAAGTCATTTAAATCAAACTCTGGAAGCTTGATTTTCGGAACTTGCATTTGCTGAGATAAATAGGTCACGTTTGTTTGTGGTCGAGTGACACGAATGAATTTTTTAATCAAGGAAAAACGCAGTTTAAATTTAGATTTTATACTTTAATCTAAAGAAGCGGGTGGAGAGACATTTGGAAGACGTTTGCGTCAAGATATGGCTTAGATGATGAATCTTCAGCAAGGTAAACTACGTTTTGCTTTTGATCACCATATTGGATGGAATTAATTCGTCTTGCAACATGGCGACCAAAAACAACATATACTTTTATCCCGCTAAAGATTCGTTATTCCTTTCACCAGTTGGCATTTTTCGTATCTACTTAATGTACTGGCAGATTTAGGATTTTTATCATCTTAGTCCAACTTTCGAATTTTGATTCCAGGAGGTTAGTACGAAACACATGTTATATTTCTCATCCACTAATTACATAAATTTTGCAATAAAGAATAATTTTGAATTTAATTACGGAGTTAAATATAAATTGGATTGGACCAATAAAAAACGAGTAAACGTATATTTAAACGTAAATCAGAACATTCTGCACATGCAACAGGCTGAAGTAAGAGAACCAGCGGAGGAACCGGGATCAACTTTTGATTTGGTTTTTTGTTAACCGTTTTTTGACACCACCACACTATAGTGCGCCAAAGTCTTCAGAACATTTATAAAGATTCAAATCATTTCAGTTACAATTGAGATTCCTCGGCAATTTACGCTGGTATTGAGAGAACGCAAAGCCTATTCCATTCGATTTTGTTACGGTTCCATTTCGTACGGTATCGGAGGAATGAACTGTAGACTTAAAAATTTGAGAAAAAGGAAGAGCAAAGAAGATGACACATGAATGCAATCCGTGTAACAATACTACGTCACCACAGTGTCCGTGCAATTAATGGGCACAGTAGTAACCTAGACTACAAGAGCATGTTTTATATAACTTGTCGGTACATCTTCGATTATGTGCTCCACCAACAGTGCGGATCTTAGTAAGCAGCTGTTCCGTACCATCGATCCCTACGAACAACAGTATCTTAATACTTAACCACTAAAAAGTTATTCAATAACAGTGAAGATTTTTAGTTTTGAAAATCACTAATTATTGCCTTATGTTATTCCAGAGAGACAACTTTCAGATGAGGCAACTTATGAACGTGATGAGCCAAGTACGAGTGGCGCGTTAGTCCAAGGTAAGTTTGTCAATTGTTGTAAAAATAAATCTTGTCTTGAGAAATAAATAATAGAGACAACTGTCAAAGCACTAACCACAACAATTTTGTAATGTACGTAACTGCAGATTTACTTAAGTAATGAAGTAATAACTGCCAATTCAACCAGGTAATGACTACTTAAAACAACTTTTTCAGTGACCTCGAAATTATCGTTCTAAACCAAACATATTGTGAGCAAATTATAATATTAATTATTGCCAGTGGATAGATTTTTATTTGAATTGGATAGTTATCAAAAGACTAGTGAGTGCATTCAACTATCAATGCATTTTCTCAGATTAATATCGGAATTCCCGGCCAAATAGGCTATCCAGATTTCCTACAACTGCTTCCTACTAAATTCATCAGCCAACGAAAAAACAATACCCTGTTGAGATAATTTTTACAATGACTTTAATCCTCTCCTGTCTTACAAGTTAGGCTTTCCACAAGTGGCTACAACAGGCGTCCTAGTCTAGAGGAGGTAACTAGGGGCAACGAAGTGTCTATGGTGGGCAAACTCTTGTGGAAAATTTGAAAAAAACCACAACCAGCGGAAAACATCAAGAAATATAAAACGAAATAGATTCCGCAGAATACCATCTTGTGAACTCCAAATTCGAATTAGAGCAAGACAAATGTGAGGCAGTGTTCCTTTTTATTTTGCTCTAGCTCAAATTTTGAGTTCACAAGATGCTATTTTTCGGAATTTGTTGGTTTTTTAAATATGCTTAAGTTAGCGAGAAATATTAACTACCAGAATTATGCATTATTTACCCCCTTCCATAACACTGTAATGATATTCTGTTGCATTCAAAATGTTTTTTCCATGAATAACTAGCGACTGACATATACACGATAAAATGTGTTTTTTGTGATAAAATGTTTCATGTGTTCGTGTAAGAAAAACTTGTACGAAATGTTCTTTTAAGTTTTTACCACACTAAGCAGTACTTCTGGTATTGAGCCTGTGAGCAGGTTATCTTGGTGTAAATGGTGGGAGATCGGAACGGAAGTGATTGATTGAGTCGTAGTATTCTAGTATGGAACGTAACTTTTTTTTATTACGAGACTGAAAATGAGATCATCGATTATAACGGCAAGTAATCATTTACTATCAGATCACTAGAATTGGATTGGTTTACGTGTAAAGTGAACAGAATCTGAACTGATACCAATAACATTAATGATGATGCTGGCAAAAGTATGCCTAGGTTTTGTCTGAGGAATTTTTGGCCAGTATTGCTATGTCCCGGCATTACTGCTTGTGTTTATAAAGCAAATAAGTGTCGATAATTGCTCGTTAAGGTTCATTTACACGTGCGCTTTTTTGCCTCACGATTGTCGTCTTGGTATATATGTTAAACTTACGATGGCGTCCAAGACGAACTGGAGCGAATCATGATCTAATATCCAGCTCAACAGATTATCTTGGAGTTAGTAGATACACCAAGATGACAATCACTGTAAAGAAAATTGCACGTGTAACCGCGCCTCTAAACTGTATCATTCGCAGATTTTTTGTGCACCTGGATTACTTCCCGATAGTCGGCGCCATCTTGAAAACAGAGCTAGACAACTCGGACGCTTTATCGTACTAATTATGAACAAATCATAAGTGTCTGAACAGAAGAGGCGATTCCTCTTATTACGTCAGCTGAATAGAAATACCAGAATACTTTACGGTTTCTTCATTTTCATGGAAACATTGAATTGCCAAGGCGAATGGAAGGACAATTGTTTCAATTAACATTACAAACAAAGTTTCGAAAGGCATTCTGGTAGTTGTATTCAGCTGATGTATAAAGTGAACCGACCATTGGATTTAATTAGCATTGGAGGCCGGGTTACATCACTAAATTTCGTCCTGTTTAATCGAACTTAAAAAATAATATCTTGGTCTTTGGTGAAAAGTTAGTTGCATAATCGCAAGATAAGTTCCAAAGGGAATTCTTGAGTTCCCTGGCTGAAATTTTCCAGGTAGACAGCCACTTAGACTACTTTAGGTTTAACTGTGTGGTTTATCGTAATCAAAACTTAGAACGTTCAGGTCCTGATAGATCACAACAACTCACGAAACATTAAACTCACAAAGATTAGACTGATGCAACATATGCAGGCTGTGGTTTTCACCAGTCTTCAAGAGAGGCAACAGGAGGCCCAGATCTAAGTGGTCATCCAGAGGCTTGCCCCACCCCCCCAACCTTCGCATTATTGCTTATGCTCCAAAAAGAGTTTCATTCAGGATTAAGGCCTTTAAGGCATTTTGAGGAATTCTTAAGAATAAGGCCCTTACAATCTGAGGCCCCTCAAAGTACAAGGCCTTGGGGCAATCTGCCCGCCTTGCCGCTCCCACTCTCTGCAGGCCTAGTTTTCACAAAATGCTGGCACTGAAAGTGGTTCATTGCCAGCATACACAGTCGTGGGTATTTTCTCTGACTGTAAGACCTAAAACTGAATGTTACCCCACGCAAGACGCCAAATATTTTTGACAGTCCCTAGATTCAAAATTCATGGGAAAAACGAAAACGCACAGAAATTTTGCTGGACTCGTACTGAAATTTTGTTGCAATCGTACAGATTGGTCTCACACTTACTTTGACAATAATCATCCATTGCACGTGATTATAATTTTGATGGTTAACGTCAATTTAAAGTTTATTCTGGAGATATTTATTTTCGCTTGAACTGCACATCATCCTAAAATAATGATAATCATCAAATTAAGTTTAGGATTTACCTTAACCTTGAGGGGTGGCGGCATGGAGGACTAAAATTGGTAATTAATTCAACTTAATCATTTTGAGTAAACTGTTGGAAAATTGGTTTACTCCAGGTTCTTTTTTGTGTGTTTGAGTACTTCGACGTTGGACAACTGTTGTTTCTTGTTTGTTTTCGTTAATTGTATAGCAGAAAAACTCTTTTGTCTGGTATTTGTCGGTTATTACTTTTGGCTTAATTGTTTCATACAGACAAAATACAAAAGTGAAGTGGCCTTTGACCATGACCTTGAACATCTCTTTCGCGCTTTGTTTGGTTTGCCTCGCAATTTCTACATACGTACGTGTATATATATATATATATATATATATATATATATATATATATATATATTTATATATTTAATAATCTATGATTTAACAACTACGTCGTTACACGGTGTTTCATGCCCCGTGGCAATCATCAGACGACTGATTACAAACAATTATTGATCGCTATTAATAGTGTGGCCACGCGATGACGTGTTCGCCCATTGCCTCCTAATTGTCCGGCGGTCTAGCTTTGAAGTTTGCTAAAAGGAATTTGTTTTTGTGTCGGCAGTTTGAAAGGATTTCGCTTCTTTTGTTTAGTATGTCGCATTCTTGTTGGAAAATTATGTGGAATTTTTCGGTGAGGCACAGGTGGCAGGTTTTTGATCTGTTTCTCTAGGGTGGTGCTTTGTTGATAGGCATTTACATCCTATCGAACCTTCAAGGAAAGCACTGCAAAGCCGAGATTGGCCTGTACCGAGACGACGGTCTAGCTGCATTCCATAACTGTAGCAGCCAAGCCTCTGACTGAAACCGAAAAGAAATCACCAAAGTCTTTAACAATCTAGGTCTAAAAATCACAATTCAAAGCAACTTAAAAGAAGTGAACTTCCTGGACGTGACTCTCGACCTAAGAACAAACTCTTACAGACCATATCGAAAACCTAATGACAGCCCATTATACATCCACACAAGTTCCAACCACCAACCTAACATCACAAAACAACTCCCGCGCAACATCAGCAAAAGAGTAAGCGAAATTTCATCCAGCAAGGAAATCTTCGATCAGGCAGCACCACAATACAACGACGCCGTGAAAGCCAGCGGATAAAAGAATGAATCAAGTATGAGCCAGAACCGGCAGCCACCAACAAGACACATCGAAAACGGAAGATTATTTGGTTCAACCCCCTTACAGCATGAACGTGCAGACAAACATCGCTGGAAAGTTCCTACAATTAATTGACAAACACTTTCCCGCAGAACACAAACTTCACAAAATATTTAACAGAAACACTGTCAAGGTCAGCTACGGCTGTATGCTAAACACATCCAGCATTATAAAAGCACACAACAGGAAAATCCTAGAAGGTGAACCCAACAAAACAAGCCCAAAATGCAATTGCAGGAAGAGCAACCCTTGCCCACTCCGAGGAGAATGCCAAACAGAAAACGTTGTCTACCTGGCACAGGTGACAAACAACAAAAACAATGATCTGAAAAGTTACATCGGCGCAACAGAACGTTCATTTAAAGACAGACTCTACAAGCACAGGAACTCGCTACGCTACAAGACGAAGGCAACGAGCACGGAACTCTCAAAATACGTATTGGGCCCTGAAGGAGAAAAACACCAACGAAATCAACATCCAATGGTCGATCTTGGACAAAGCACCACCCTACAGAAACGGATCAAAAACCTGCCACCTGTGCCTCACCGAAAAATTCCACATAATTAACCGACAAGAATGCGACTTACTAAACAAAAGAAGCGAAATCCTTTCAAACTGCCGACACAAAAACAAATTCCTTTTAGCAAACTTCAAAGCTAGACCGCCGGACAATTAGGAGGCAATGGGCGAACACGTCATCGCGTGGCCACACTATTAATAGCGATCAATAATTGTTTGTAATCAGTCGTCTGATGATTGCCACGGGGCATGAAACACCGTGTAACGACGTAGTTGTTAAATCATAGATTATTAAATATATAAATATATATATATATATATATATATATACTGTATGTGTGATACACATGAGATAGCATACGATTGAAATAGTTTCTCATATACAATATGAGTTATACTAACTGAATACTAATGATACTAATCAAATCAGTAACACTTGTGATAGGTGTGATTATATACATTATACTTAGAATACGAGAGGTGCCTTTACTACAAATGATACGCTTGACACATGTCATACAAGTGATACGGAGGAGTCGTTTAAAGTTAGTGAGACGAGATGCTCAGTAACCCAAACCGTAACCTTATTTAACATTCCTTCTATGCAAGACCAATTACTCTCCTGATTACCAACCTAGTCTCTAGCAGAATAAAGTAAAGAGGGCAATGAATTAATGGAGTAACATTGCATGAAAAATAATTTTTCAGAGCAGCATATAAACTTGCAAACCTCTGTGGAAGCATTCTTTTGTTCAAAATCTATAAACGACTTAACCCTTTATAAAGTTGAATTATATTTCATATTGTCATAAAACTAGACGAAACTCGATCGTAGAAACTCGTTGCAGGAACACTAGTTCAATATGCATAAAGTAAGACTGAAAAGGAGTTGTGCAGGTCTGTCAGGTACATCATTTTTGTTTGTTGATGCTACATGTCAGGCCAGTAAAAATTCACTGCAAACAAGTAGTTAAAGCATAAATTTTAAAACAAAGAAGAAGGGATCTACAACCTGTGGGCTGGCTAGTTAGGAATGTATTTAGGAACCAATTTGCCTGAACAAGTTTAATCTCACATGGTTCCCACGAGTCACAACAACATGATATGGGTGCGAACAATCGATAGAGGAGATGGCTAAATCGACAAAAATATCCACCGAAATAACTGGTTCGAACAAAGCAATCTAACCCTCGAAGTAATAATTTTAATTTATTTGTGGGCATCGGGGGATTGACCAATACCAAATCATGAAATAACTCTCATGGCAACTAATAGACCTGTGGACAGGAATATGTTTTGTCGAGCGGTAGGAAAAACATTTATCACGCAAAAAAAGAGAAATCATGAGATTATCGGAGAGGCACAACAAGAGGTTAAAATAGATGGGATTAAAGTTGGAAAGAGCAAGTATGACAAATGAGACATGGTTGATAGCCGGTAGGTATTTTACGGGAAAAAAAAAACAATTCCAAAAGATCGTTTCTGACACTACTTCCAATTCCATATAAGTTAATAAAACAAACTCAAATATAGCTTTGGGTGATTGGGCAACTTCCGTTGGCCTTGAGGGACTAAAGAGAGCCAAGGAAGCTCGGCAATGAATAAAATCAATAAAAACATAGTATTGGATGGCCAGTGACGTAAATAGTACATCTCTAGTGGGAGACCTGAACAGGGTGTTCCGGAATTTTGCGGAGAACATTTAGCACATATTTTATGGAGTTCAACTGGAAAACTTTGGTGGATCATCTTGTACATCAGTCATCAGCGTATGTAGGGAATTAATTTGGAGTGTGTGCGGGAGTAACCCAGGTTTTCTATGGCAACCGCCCTCCTGATCAGTTGTCGGCCAGACAAAGATGTAATCTTCAAATGCGATTGTTTAAACGAACCCAGTTGGCATGCAGATAACACCGAATGCCACTGACAACAAAGAAAAGCCACTTTGCCGAAACGTGGTGGTATAAAAACTGAACTGCTGTAATTTTTTTTACGAAATTCCCATGGCATTTCTTTGCATTCCTGATGATGTTGAGAAAATATGAAGCAAAATATAAATTGACAATCCGTTTGCTTTTACTTCTATTTGTTTTTTTAACATTTATTTTCAAATCAATACCCTCTTAAAAATGTTCACATGCAATTTCACTTATGAAATTAATGTGTGACGGGTGAATTGTTTAAATTCCATACGTAAATTAAAATCTACAACAACAACAACAGTCGTTTTACGGCCGTTTTCTCTGCTTACGCAGGGGTTGGCGGGCGGCTCCACACAGCAGCCTCCTCCACCTCTCCCTATCCCCCGCATCTTCTCTTTTCAACCCGCATTCTCTCATGTCCCTTTCCACCACCTGGCTCCATGTTATCCTCTGCCTTCCCCGTCCTCTCTTACCTTCCACCTCAAACGACATGATCTTTTTCATCCAATCATCATCATCCTTCAGCAGCACATGTCCCAGGCATCTTACCTATTCCGTTTCACGGTATCAGACACTGACTCAATCCCCATTCTTTCCCTCAGCTCTGCACTCGGCACTCTATCCCTCAGTGATACACCACACATCCATCTCACCATCCTCATCTCCGTACGTTCCAATCTCCAACTCTGCTCCGCTGTCATGGCCCACGTTTCGCTTACATATACCATAGCACTCCTCACACATATCACATACAGCTTCCCCTTCAGTTTAGGTGACACTTCCTTCCTAGTCAAGATCCCTGATAACTCCTTCAACTTCCTCCACGCACAACTCACTCTTGCCACAGATGCAGAATTCACTCTTTCACCCCCATTCAGCTAATCACCCAGGTAACACAACTTTTCTCCATTATCTAAGTGAACGCCATTTCCCAGATCCAAGCTTTCCTCCACATTCCCATCCTCTTCATCACCTACTCTTTCACACATGTTGCATACAAACATATCTTCAACTCTAACCTGGAGAGCCCTTCACACCTGAGCATCGCTTGTGTACCCATCCACTGCATCCCATACATTTGATAGAATTGCTCCCTACACCCTTTCCACATACAGTACATGGCCACTTCCCCAGTCTTTCAACATCACCACAATTCTTCCCTGACACCATCACCTTTGTTTTACCAATGTTCATCTTCAACCCTTTCGCCTTAGTGAAATTAATTTTCATTTGCGAATGTTCCATTTCAAATGTGAAATATATGTGTCTTAAACCAGGCTTTCACATGTGAAATTTTGAACCAGTTCATTTCACACGTGATTTAGGAATTTCATGCATTTCACTAGCAAAAATGCGTGTTCACGTTTCATATATGAAACGAACATTTCATTGGTGAGAATGTTCCAATTCCACATGTTTTTCACATGTGAAATGACATGTGAAATTTTCGTAAGAGCCAATATTAATAGAATTGAGTCTTGATCTGATTTTTAAAAAATGTCATTCTTAATATTTAACTAACAAAAAGGAATTTGACACAACTGATGCTTGTATGATCATACCAGTACATTGCTTGTAAAAAATTTATATCAGAGGAAGGAAATTTTCAAGTGTAAGTATTTTATAATTTCCGATATTTATGAGTGTTAGAATCAAATATTAATATTGACACTTGATACTTCCCTATGCCAATTATTCGGTATTTGATAAGAACAGGTATTTTTCAATTAAACGACATTGACTTAGTCCGGAAATTTGCGAAGAAAGTTGGTGACCATGTGAAAAGTTAAACATTCATCGGAGTGTCTAATAAACGATAGTACGATATCAACAATTGAAAGTCAGTGATAGGGAGAAAGAAATCCATGTTACAGCCGGAACGTTAAAGATTATCGCAACGTTGAGCAATCTTTATCTTCTTCACCTGGCTAAGAAGGTACTTCCTGAATGTTCGAAATGTTTTACGTTCCTTTTCACATCTAAACGGCATCAGGAAGTAAAGTTAAGTGTTTCGGCAATCGAGATACTAGGCGGAAATCGAAGTCTTGTAATAAAGATTATAGCCCAGCAAATAATTTTGAAGAAGCCCATATCCCAGATAAACATAACAGGATACTTTGAAAGATACTTTAATGAGGAACTAACGTTTCGTCACTTTACAAGCAACATCATCAGAGTGTCTATTTACATGAAAATTTTCGGCTTAAATAACCTACACGATACAAAAATAGAGGTGAGAGAAGGAGAGAATGATGAATGAGGTGTCATAACAGGGATTAAATAGGAGGAGAAAAGAAAAGAAAAACATAATTAGAATAACATGAGAGGAAATGACCTTATATTTACGTTGAGAGAGGGATTTATTTTTGCAATCAACAAACTTTCTCGAATGAGAGTATCTAATTTTGAACGGCCACTAGCTAAAACTGAGAAATCGTCAAAAGAAATTGGGAGTCCAGTTTCTCTTTTATGTGCTAAAATGCTAGACGAAGAAGATGGGTGAGAGATCTCATTTCCTGTGTATGCCGAAATGCTCATGTGTTCACAGATCCTAGTGTGTAAGTTTCGGGTTGTTTCACCCAAATACAACGCGGAGCAGCGTTGGCACGTAAATTTGTAAATAACATTGGATCTTAAGCGCATGGGAATTCGGTCTTTGAAACGGAAAAAGTGTGAAAAACGGCAAACTGGTCGAAATATTACTCGGAGGTCAATGAGTGGATGGGCCGATGATATCAACCTCAAAAGCTGTTGGCCAATTTTGAGGCCGTGACTACCAGTAAAAGGCAGTGCCATGGATAACTGTAATTTAGGTGCTGTGAGAGGTTTAATAAGTGTGTCGGAAACTTTATTTATAAACGAGCAAATACGATAGTCTATAAATCGTTGCAGATAACCATTTTCAAGTAACAGGCTCTTAAATTTTGCAAGTTCTTCTTGAAAAATCGAATACGACGAACATATATTCAAATATCGAAATAAAATAGTGTAGATTAGACCTTTGTTGTAAATAACAGGCAAAAAGCTCTCGAAATTTGTTAAGAGGTCGATAAATGTTGGTTTTCGATAAACAGAGGTGATAAATGAGTCATTAGATCGAGAAATAGTGATGTCAAGAAAGGGTAGCGTTTTGTTGGACTCCACTTCACAGGTGAAGTTAATGTTGGGATGCTGTGAGTTTAAATAATTTAGAAAAGGTTCGATTTGCTCATGAGATTTAAATAAAATAAAAGAATCATCAACATAACGTCTATAAAAAAGCGGTTTGAAATCAGTGGACAGTTTTTTAGCCAAATTTTCTCATGGTGTGATAAAAATATGTTGGCAAAAAGTGGGCCGAGCAGTGAGCCCATGGCGACGCCATCGATTTGGTCGTAAAGTTTACCATTGAAAAAGAAATGACAATCCTTAACTGTTAAATTTAAGAGGTCTTTTAGTTCTTTCTGCGAAAAGCCTTGGAAAAGACGGTTGGTAGAAAATAGCTGGTCAAGAATAATCTGTATGGTTTCATCAAGAGGAATATCAGTAAATAAAGACGTAACATCAAAACTGGCCATAACTAAATCGTCGGTATTAAGGTCTAACGATAACAGTTCTTGAATAAAGGAAAACGAATTAATAATTACGTAAGAACTTAAAGAAATAGGATGGAGAAGTGGAACTAGAAACTTAGCTAGGTTAAATGAATGAGTTCCTATTGCCGAGAGATTTCAACCACAGGATTTCAACCAGGTATATTATATGGACTGCCAAAGATTCATAAAGCTAAAGTACCACTTCGACCTATTCTCTCAGCAATAGGAACTCATTCATTTAACCTAGCTAAGTTTCTAGTTCCACTTCTCCATCCTATTTCTTTAAGTTCTTACGTAATTATTAATTCGTTTTCCTTTATTCAAGAACTGTTATCGTTAGACCTTAATACCGACGATTTAGTTATGGCCAGTTTTGATGTTACGTCTTTATTTACTGATATTCTTCTTGATGAAACCATACAGATTATTCTTGACCAGCTATTTTCTACCAACCGTCTTTTCCAAGGCTTTTCGCAGAAAGAACTAAAAGACCTCTTAAATTTAACAGTTAAGGATTGTCATTTCTTTTTCAATGGTAAACTTTACGACCAAATCGATGGCGTCGCCATGGGCTCACTGCTCGGCCCACTTTTTGCCAACATATTTTTATCACACCATGAGAAAATTTGGCTAAAAAACTGTCCACTGATTTCAAACCGCTTTTTTATAGACGTTATGTTGATGATTCTTTTATTTTATTTAAATCTCATGAGCAAATCGAACCTTTTCTAAATTATTTAAACTCACAGCATCCCAACATTAACTTCACCTGTGAAGTGGAGTCCAACAAAACGCTACCCTTTCTTGACATCACTATTTCTCGATCTAATGACTCATTTATCACCTCTGTTTATCGAAAACCAACATTTATCGACCTCTTAACAAATTTCGAGAGCTTTTTGCCTGTTATTTACAACAAAGGTCTAATCTACACTATTTTATTTCGATATTTGAATATATGTTCGTCGTATTCGATTTTTCAAGAAGAACTTGCAAAATTTAAGAGCCTGTTACTTGAAAATGGTTATCTGCAACGATTTATAGACTATCGTATTTGCTCGTTTATAAATAAAGTTTCCGACACACTTATTAAACCTCTCACAGCACCTAAATTACAGTTATCCATGGCACTGCCTTTTACTGGTAGTCACGGCCTCAAAATTGGCCAACAGCTTTTGAGGTTGATATCATCGGCCCATCCACTCATTGACCTCCGAGTAATATTTCGACCAGTTTGCCGTTTTTCACACTTTTTCCGTTTCAAAGACCGAATTCCCATGCGCTTAAGATCCAATGTTATTTACAAATTTACGTGCCAACGCTGCTCCGCGTTGTATTTGGGTGAAACAACCCGAAACTTACACACTAGGATCTGTGAACACATGAGCATTTCGGCATACACAGGAAATGAGATCTCTCACCCATCTTCTTCGTCTAGCATTTTAGCACATAAAAGAGAAACTGGACTCCCAATTTCTTTTGACGATTTCTCAGTTTTAGCTAGTGGCCGTTCAAAATTAGATACTCTCATTCGAGAAAGTTTGTTGATTGCAAAAATAAATCCCTCTCTCAACGTAAATATAAGGTCATTTCCTCTCATGTTATTCTAATTATGTTTTTCTTTTCTTTTCTCCTCCTATTTAATCCCTGTTATGACACCTCATTCATCATTCTCTCCTTCTCTCACCTCTATTTTTGTATCGTGTAGGTTATTTAAGCCGAAAATTTTCATGTAAATAGACACTCTGATGATGTTGCTTGTAAAGTGACGAAACGTTAGTTCCTCATTAAAGTATCTTTCAAAGTATCCTGTTATGTTTATCTGGGATATGGGCTTCTTCAAAGTTAAGTGTGTTGAAAAGTTCAACTCATTTTCCTTTCTTTGTACTCGTCCTGGGGAGTGCGCCCACCGGGAATGAGTTAACTAATAAGGTCAAATTCAAAGTAGGAAGTTTTTGTTCTGATTATAAACTAACTCAGTCAAGCATTTGCATTCTCTCGCAGTGAAGATCCAAGATTTATTAGTAAATCACAGTGTTTGGCGTGGAATTGTAATATGGAAGTAAGAAATATAAAATTTCAATGTTAATTAGACTGACAACGTCCATTTTCCCGAAATGAGGAAGGATAAAATTCCAAGTCGGTTAACGTGATCAAGAGAAAACCAAAGCGAATCTAAGATGAAATTTTGCCTTAGTCTTTATTGTTTTGATAGTTACTATAGTTTCTACTTGTGTATGAACTTGTCAGAGAGAAACTTATCGGAGAGAAACCATAGTGTTTCGGCGCTGAATGATTTCGATTTTCGTGTGTGTTTAATACTGCATGGTAACATGCCTATCTTCGATTATTGTTGGAATATCTACCCAAAAGATGGCTTAGTCTTGTAGCTCGTCAGATATAGATGGGTAGAAATCAATGATATCGTGCGAAGGTTAGAATATAGTCTTTGCTGTTGTCCTTGACCTAGTTATGCCATTCAATTGCTCTCTGTGAAATCCTCCACTTGTTTACTTTTGGTGAGGTGTTTGATGTTTACGTCGATGCCGTCTAAAAAAACTTTGCCGACCTTACCTGATTCACTATTTACGGTGTTTATTTAGTCTGCACCTTCTTGCAATTGTTTCCTATCTGTTGCCAATGGATAGGTTGGTGGCAATTCCTTTCATTTCGTTGTACATGACTGCTACGAGTTGGCCATCTCCTAATTTTCAGGTTTCTGTCACGTCATTTCTCAGTGGTTTGTTTTTATGCGTCTAGAGTGGTTTCATAGATATTTTTTTTGTTTTGTCAGAAAATATGAAAACGTTCTGTCAGTAGTTATGTAATTTTATTTAAGTCGTTGGAAAAAGAACTTTGGAATTAGTCGTTGACTTTTCGAAATTGTATATATTCGATCATTTGTACATGATCATCTACGAATGGTTTCATATCATTGATCTGTGGCGGAGCTTTTTCAATTTTAATCCAAATTCATTTTTTTAATTTCTTTTACCGTGCTCGAAGAAGTAGTTTTCGCATCTCATTTGTCTGATAACATTATCTATTTTGTGTATCATTCTTCTCTTATAAATATCTCTTGTTGGCAATACGATATCTTTCAAAAAGTAATCGAATCTAAATTTCCTTGAAGTTTAATTTACCCAGATTCCAGCCGACAATTGGAAACCAGGTGCAAGATATTCATATACAAAAACAGACAAAATATTTGCCATACGCAACAGAGTGCTTTATAAGGTGGGGAACACATAGTTAAGAAATGTCGCTTAAAGGTCTTTGATTGCAATGGTCGAGGGGACTATAGTCGATAAAAAAAGAAAGTACTTTGTTTTTCCTAAGCCGAATTACTGATTGATAAAAAAGTTTCGTCATTCGATTTAAAAAGCCTCCAACAAAGTTACTGAGTTGGTAGCATGTTCACAAATAACTAATAAAGTAGGCAAAATCAAGATAACAAAGCAGTAACCGAAAGAACCACCAGTAGAATACATTTTTGTAAGCCAAAAGACAATATGAAGAAAAAGGATACACCCATAAATACCGAAAAGCAGCCACATATGTAATATATTATAATAATATATTATAATAATATATTATAATAATATATTATAATAACATATTAAATATGTATTTTTTAGGAATGGCCAAAACGTCTGCTTTCATAGTTGTAGGGACTAAAGCCTAAACTCCCGCTTATGTGCCCTGTGTTGGGTTTGAAATTTTGTAAATCTGTAACGTTCTTTCAACAAAAGATTAATTCAAACCTGGATTAGAGAATTTCCTCGTGAATAAAATATCAAATCCCTCCTGGTCTTCACAGATGAACCACTGATAAACGTTAACGAGTTATCGTTTGCTCAATTTACATTTGTTAAGTTTTTAAATCTTTTACATTGAACATGGCTTGCTTTGGTTAGTTCTTCTGTATTGAAAATTTGTTTATGACATTCTTAACTGTGGAGACTCCAAAAAGGGGTGTAAACATGAAACGAAAATTACGATAGTTTGTTTTAAAAGAAGTTTCAAAATGACAGAGAACCGTGTTTACTACTCTTTTGTACCTCAGTTCTGAAGATATTTAGATAAGTAGAATAGCAAGCAACTCTTGTCTGATCTGTAGGTGATCTCTCCATGAATAGCTACATCATGTGGCACACCCAGAGTAAAATAAATAAGTTTTGGAACGCCAAATGCGGATGGTAAAGGTTTAGGGCACATAATATTTTAATCCTGTGCTGGCCGACCCTCGAAGCAGAGGCGTAGTATATCAGGGGGTTATAGGGGGGAGTTCCGTCCTCCACAGATTTCAAGGGCGAAAATATCTAGAGCATCAAATTTCGAGCAAAATTTGGTTCGGTCAGTTAGAACAAAATCCGTTTTGGTTACTGGTTCATCTTTTAATTTATGTGTTGGGGCAGACGGGGCGAGGCTTCATCTTACATGGCCTGAATGCGTGTCAAATTAATTTCGGGAAATTTTTTAAGAGGTACAATATTCCGGCAAAATTAAGCTGGACACCCCCAATCTGCTTCAACGACGCCTCTCGTCGACGACTAAGATCGTCTGGGGTTAGCCAAGGGAAACAAATAAGTTACCAAATGACGGTTTTGTTGGTAACTAGTTAACAAAGCTGTACGCAGTATAAGAGTTAAGTAAGCTCAGTTTTGGTTGATTAAAACTATGATTCTATTTGTTTGAATGCAGATAGGATTGAAATGCTTATATGGGTCTAGCCTGCGGTGCAGACGCTTGTGCAGTTCCTGTTAACTCTTTAACTCCTGAATTTTGTTCCTTTTGTTCTTTGTTCTCCCTTTGTTTTTCCTTTGTTCACTCAATGGTTCTTTTGTTTTATGCCGGGTTATTTTGACCCCTATTCGTACTTAAAGAGTTAAGCTTGATGTCAAGTTAAGAATGTTGGAATCCTACGTGATTGGTTGATTGTTAATTTATTTGAGATAATGTTAATAATGAGGAATTAGCTTCCTGCAATTAACAAGGCTTTTGCCGCCGATGCAAAGCTCGATGGCGAATGTTTTCAAGATGCAGTACGACTTGTTTGTATTTCGACTCGTTATCAAGTTTTGTTAACGAAAAGTTAACGATGTCTTCTTAGCTGGTTTTACGTAAAATGTTAGGATTTTTCTTGGAGCACATATTAGAGTACCCTCTATTGATTTCTTTTGAAAACAAAAAGACAAACTGTTCTCTGATCTTTTAACAACGCCAAGTGGCTCGAGCAATTTCAGTGTATGTTCCTCCACATAACTTTTTTCTAATTGACCCAAGATCGTCAGGCAAAGTGCGGTTGACTGTCTTAATTTTCCACCCAACTTTAACGGACGCAATGGTAGTCTGGGGAGGTGAAATTTTATTTGTTCCATGTTGAAGTGTTTGTAGACGTGGAGTCGGAATCAAGGTTGGTTGAAAATGTAGTAGAGAGGGTGTTGAGTCAGTCACTGGTTCTAACTGGAAGTCTCTTTGCTCCTGCCTTTTCGTGATATTGGAGCGGTAGTTTATCGTTCAAATCATCAAGCTTTTTCTCGTAGTTCCTTCTTTGCTTCGAGATACCAAAGCACGCGCGGCATCTATGTTTTGAGCTAGGATAAATGACGGAGCGAAGGTCGTCAATCTCAACTTTCAACGAAAACTTCCCTTATTTCCAACCAAACTTTGATCTGAAGCCATTATCAACGCCGAAAAATACAGAACACACCAAACACCATGAATTACAACATATCATTATAATATATTGCTCAAATTAATTTTGTTTGATGTGATTAAAATCCACATGACTTCAACTACTCAGAACAAGCTTTTGACCTCCGATGCGTAAACGCTTAACAGGAACAGCACACGCGTCTGCAACGCAGGCAAGTATAGGTCGGATTACGGACATGTTTTTGTGTTTTTAAGTCTGCAGTTTACAGTGCGGCTTCTCAACCTTTTACATAGTATATGTATTTGTCTTGTTTAACGAGATTGTGTAACCAGCTATTCAATGTTGATTATAAACGATTTCTAAGAATTTAAACTATGGATTTTGGATTTAGTGAGATAACAAATTACTGCAGCAGCCTACTAACCGAATATAGATTGGTCTACTGCTGTGCCTAAATTGCAACGTGATCTGATTTTTCTTCCTTCGCAGACTTGGTGTCCCCATCATTGCCGACGACCATGTACTCATGGTGACACTGCTGTCATTTATAGTCGTCGCGATTTTGGCCGTATCCGCGTCCCGATCCGTATGATAAAGACGCAGATTAACGTTTGACATAACTCAGACTGTGGTAATGAAGAAGATCGAATCACACTTAGGCATAGTTCAGACATACAGCTTATCATGTGCCGAACGTAATTGAAAATATTAAGCGCATCATAAGTTCGACGTCTGAATCAATTACGTTCGACTCTTTTAATTAGGTTTGAACCTAATTCTGGTGGCCTTGAGAAACTGGAGGAAGCAGAAATATGAGACAAAAACGTGTATTTAGTAACCATGTCATAACTTAGGCTGTTTTTACGAGCTGCGCATAGGACAACATCATTGATCGGAAAGACGAAGAACAGGTGCTTTGAGAATGAAAAACAACATTTGCATGTCTCACCATTTTTATACTAACGGAAATGGATATTCTGTCTTCGAAGAAGAGGAGGAACAAGGTTGAGGGACGGTTTCCATACTGACGTGTTGGATGTTGCGTTGGTTGTCGTCTGGTTAAAATTTAAAAGCATTCTTTAATGTTCGCTTAGTTCTTGCATGTAACAAGGCTAGCTCAAATTCAAAGTTGACAGCTTGTTAAGTTTTCTTTGGTTTTGGTTTTGGATTTCCGTTCATGAAGTCTCTTAGGTGGACTGGTCATGTTCTGACCTCTTGTTAGTCTGTGACAGAGATCTTAATTGCTATTCGCTTTCCCCTGTGTCTTGCTTGTCTGTGGCTTCGTATTTTTTGTCTACTGCTTCATCAAGTCGACAAGTATAGACCAAATACTTGGACAAATCGTCTCCAGAGCGTTCTAGAAATCTTTATGCAAACATAAACGTGGGTTTGGTCGATACAGGAGCCCCTAAAGGCACGTGAAATTTTTTGAGCGTTCATGAAAATGTTTAAGCTAACGTTTGCAGTTGGCTCCTCTCACTTGCAGGGAAGTTTAATAGCTAAAACACCGAATTTTAATGTTGTAACTTAAACGTTATCGGGGGGGGGGCTATTCTTGCTTCTTTTAACTTACGTACAGAAAGAGACAAATCATGGACAAATTCAAAATTGTGAATATTTTACCAGGTTTTCTCTGTAAATATCTAGCCAGTTATCCTGTGGACCGCTTTACTTTCGCGTTTGACATAAACAGAGTTCTTGATTTTTTTTATGTTTATACTAATTAGCCGTATTTTAATTTAGTAATAATTAAATAAAGTCATCGTCATTATTAATTTTATCATCATCATCATCATAATCATCATTATCGTCATTGCTATATCTTCATCAACAAAATCCTTGCCACAAAACCAACACCTTTCAAAGATAATTTGAAGGAGAAACTTGGTGAACAGATACAGAAAATCATGAAGTCAGTAGTAAAAATGTTCAAGTAAACCTAGACCGCCATCTTGTGAACAAAAAGAGCTTTAAAAGCGAGGAAGATAGGAACCTAAAGTTATAGAATAAATTCCTAATTAACATAATATTGTCAGTGTATAAAAAGGAAAGTATTTGCCTACAATTATTTCGTACAGACCTCGCTCCTTCGCCTCTTCATTGGAAAGAAAATCTCAGAATGTCAAAAATATGTACAAAATATAATGTGTCTGAAATGATACTTAGTTAATCAATTATGCTAGAAATCCTCGATGTTTTTGTTAAGAAATTTTATGTGGCATTTGTCGTGAGTTTAATTACCTCATATGATCGTTCGCATTGATCCGCAATAAAGAAAGCAAATGTTTACTTTGTGGCGAAACGATGGATGCAACTGCATGACGTTCATGAAATCCTGGTTGGCAGAGCCCGCGAAATGTAAAGCTGACTAGAAATACGTGTACGCAACAAACCCTTGCACACCCTTCGAATAAGAATGATAATTTTTCAAAATTGTCTGAACTCTTTGATAAGTAAATCGTCAGCCTTATGACTGGTAGAGTGAATGCCATAAAAACAATTTAAAGATTAAAAGCCCTTAACGGTGTGAACAGAAAATAACAACAGGAAGGACTGCAAATTTTTATGTATATAAGTTGCTAATCGTCATATTTACATTTAAAATTTTCACTTCTGTTTTAAAACGTTTGGTGAGAATGAACTTTAACGGATTACATTATGCGTTATCTTTGATATTAATTTCATGAATAATATTTTGTGAGGATTGAAGTGTTGTGACTTAGAGCAAGTGCCCTATAGCCCAATAGACATATATTGTGAGCAAAACTGGCTCTAACAGAAAATCCAGAGTGGAAGTAAAAATTACCCAACGTATAGGAAAATCCCTGTTGAAAACTTCCGCATTTTCCATAATAGTATTCGTTTGAGGGGGACGTGTTTTCATATAAAGAATCCACATGAGACTTCGTTATACCCGATGAACTGGACATCCTTTGTCTTCATGCGACGAATCCCCGTAGACGAACTACTATATGAGATGCAAAAGTGAGTAATAACGTTAGTTAAGTTCTACGCCTGCAATAATGCTTTTGTTTTGCGGATTAAGTTATTTTTCTCATTGTTTTCGCTGGTTTAATTAAGTATACACTATTCGTAGTTGAGCCGTTTTCTCTCGCGTTTCTCCGGCGGCTAATTCTAGACGGAAATTTGACCTAATTTACCAATGAAATCTTCGTGATTTTTTTGTTCTAAAGGAAAATTTTAGTGTCGAATTAAGACAATTAATGTGATCAAAATTTTGGACATCAAGGAAAATATTTCACCATACATTTTTCAAAATTTTTGTAACACTTGGAGTTTACCCTGTTGAATTTATATTAGTTTTATGCATAAAATCAGCATATTAGAAACCGTCCTCTTGTTCCCACAACACCACGGAGTTGATTAAAAACATTTAGAAATATGTGAAGATTGTTAAACCAGAAAAATTCAGTTATTTGTGTTAACCCTCAATACAGCATTTGTATCAACAACATATAACTACGGGAAACTGCAGCTAGCCTCCTTAAATAAGATCAGAGATGTTATTGATGTTGTGCCACCAAATATATTCCACATGTATTCCATTAATAAACACGACTATATTTGAGCGATATGCCGTACTGATACAGTTACGCGTGTAGCGAACTAGGAAAGAACGTTTAATGTCACCAGTCGGCATTTCTCGTATCTACTTAATACAATGGCGGATTTAGGATTTTTATCATCTTAGTCCAATTTTTGAATTTTCATTCCAGGGGGTTAGTACAAAACACACGCTATATTTCTCATATAGTTCTTACATAAATTTTGCGATTATGAATAATTTTAATTTTAATTACGGAGTTAAATATAAATCGCATTGGACCAATGAAAAGCGAGTAAACGTATATTTAAACGTAAATCAGAACATTCTGAACATGCGACAGGCTGAAGAAAGAGAACCAGCAGAGGAACCGGGGTCGACTTTTGATTTGGTTTTTTGTTAACCGTTTTTTGACAACATCACACTTTCCATACAGACGGACTATAGTGCGCACAGTCTTCAAAACATTTATGATGATTCAAATGATTTCAGTTACGATTGCGATTCCACTGCATTTTACTTCGGTATTGTGAGAACGCAAAGCCTATTTCATTCGATTTTGTCACGGTTTCATTTCGTACGGTATCGGGAATGAACTGTAGACTTAGCAATTTGGGAAAAAAAGAAGAGAAAACATGGTACATGAATGCAATTCGTGTAACAATACTACGTCACCACAGTGTCCATGAAGTTAATGGACATAGTAATGACGTAGACTACAAGAGCATGTTTTATATAACTTGTCGGTACATCTTCGATTATGTGCTCCCCCAACAGCGTGGAACTTGGTACGCAACTGTCCCGTACCATCGATCCCTACGAACAACAGTATCTGAATATTTAACCACTAAAAAGTGATTCAATTCAGTGAAGATTTTTAGTTTAAAAAATCACTGATCATTGCCTTATGTTTTTCAAGAGAGACAACTTTCAGACGACGCAACTTATGAACGTTGTGAGCCAAGCCCAAGTGGCGCGTTAGTCCAAGGTAAGTTTGTCAATTGATGTAAAAATAAACCTTGTCTTCAGAAACAAATAATAAAGAGACAGCTGTCAAAGCACTAACCACAACAATTTTGTAATGTACGTAACAGTCAATTTACTTAAGTAATGAAGTAATAACTGCCAATTCAACTAGGTAATGACTACTTAAAACAACTTTTTCAGTGAACTCAAAATTATTGTTCCAAACGAAACATATTGTAAGCAAATTATAATATTAATTATTTCCAGCGGATAGCTTTTATTTGAATTGGATAGTTATCAAAAGACTAGTGAGTGCATGCAACTTTCAATGCATTTTCTCAGATTAATATCGAAATTCCCTGCCAAATAGGCTATCCAGGGTTCGTACAACTGCTTCCTACTAAATTGATCAGCCTACGAGAAAACAATACTCTGTTGAGATAATTTTTACAATGACTTTAATCCTCTCCTGTCCTACAAGTTAGGCTTTCCACAAGTGGCGAGAACAGGCGTCCTAGTCTAGAGGGGATATCTAGGGGCAACGAAGTGTTTGTGGTGGGCAAATTCTCGGGGAAAATTGGAAAAAAACCACAACCAGTGGAAAACTTCAAGAAATATAAAACGAAACAGATTCCGCAAAATAGCATCTTGAGAACTCAAAATTCGAGTTAGAGCAAGACAAAAGTGAGAAAGTCTCACTTTTATTTTGTTGTAATTTGAATTCTGAGTTCACAAGATGCTATTTTGCGGAATCTGTTGTTTTTTTAAATATGCTTAAGTTAGCGAGAAATATTAGCTACCAAGATTATGTATTATTTACCCCTTCCATAAAACTGTAATTATATTCTGTTGCATTCAAAATGCTTTTACCATGAATAAATAGCGACTGAGATATACACGATAAAATGTGTTTTTTGAGAAAAGCTTGTACGAAATGTTCTTTAAAGCTTTCGCCACGCTAAGCAGTGCTTCTGCTATTGGACCTGTGAGCAGGTTGTCTTGGTGTAAATGAGGCGAGATCGGAACGGAAGTGATTGAGTCGTAGTATTCTAGTATGGAACGTAACTTTTTCTTTATTACGAGACTGAAAATGAGATCATGGATTGTAACGGCAAGTAACGATTCACTATTAGATCACTAGAATTGGATTGGTTTACGTGTAAAGTGAACAGAATCTGAACGGATACCAATAACGTTAATGATGATGCTGGCAAACGTGTGCCTAGGTTTTTTTCTGAGGAATTTTTGGCCAGTATTGCTATGTCCAGGCATTACTGCTTGTGTTTATAGAGTGAATAAGTGTCGATAATTGCTCGTTAGGGCTCATTTACACGTGCGCTTTTTTGCCTCACGATTGTCGTCTTGGTATATGTGTTAAACTCACGATGGCGTCGAAGACGAACTGGAGCGAATCATGATCTAATATCTAGCTCAACAGATTACCTTGGAGTTAGTACATACACCAGGATAACAATCACTGTGAACAAAATTGCACGTGTAACCGAGCCTTTAAACTGTATCATCCGCAAAATTTTGGTGCACCTGGATTACTTCCCAGTAGTCGGCGCCATCTTGAAAACAAAGCTAGATAACTCTGATGCTTTATCGTACTAATCATAAACAAATCATAAGTGTCTGAACAGAAGAAGCCGTTCCTCTTCTTAAGTCAGCTGAATAGAACTACCAGAATACTTTACGGTTTCTTCATTTTCATGGAAACATTGAATTGCCAAGGCGAATGGAAGGACAATTTCTTCGATTAACATTACAAACAAAGTTTCGAAAGGCATTCTGGTAGTTGTATTCAGCTGATGTATAAAGTGAACTGACCGTTGGATTTAATTACCATTGGAGGCCGGGTTACATAACTAAATTTCGTCCTGTTTAATCCAACTTAAAATACAATATCTTAGTCTTTGTTGAAAAGTTAGTTGCATAATCGCTAGATAAGTTCCAAAAAGAATTCTTGACACCTCTGGCTGAAATTCTTCAGGTAGACAGTCACTTAGACTACTTTAGGTTTAACTGTGTGGTTTACCGTCATCAAAACTTAGAAAGTTCAAGTCCTGATGTAATGTTCTTCTGTGATACTTTATTGTTCTCCACACGTCTACATCTATATGCTTACTTTCCGCTCTCGTCTCTCGCGCTCATCCCTGAACATCCACGTGACACGAACGATTAAACTACACTACATCCCTCCCTCAATTCACAAAAGAAAAGGAACCCAGTTCAAAGTTAAGGACCTTAGTGTTCAGAGACTAGAAGTTCGGTAATGGCTCAACTATACGATAACTGTTCGGTAAAGTTCTTGAGCTTCAACTTTAATGCAACGTTAATAATAAGTATCTTATAAGTTAGAGTTCTTATAAAGTCAACTGTTTCAAACCGTACTTCGCTTCACCAATGCAACTGTGCGCCATATCTGACAGGATGCCTTCTCACTCTTCTGGGGTAGCGGGGTAGCTCAGGAGCTTCAGACACGGGTGTCTCAGGTTGACATACTGGATCGCCAATGTCTTCATCATCAGTTGTTTCTTCACTGTCATTTCTGGTTGACGCTCTCTTGAAGCATGATGAATTTCGGGTTATTGTTCCGTTTTTGTTACGTGCTGTAACCATTGAACCTTTCCTTGAGATAACGACGTACGGCTCGAGTCGGTAAGGAGTATCTCTCTCTTCGAATCGTCGCGTTTGACGAATACCGTATCACCTTTCTTGATTGTGAATGGTCGAACATACGCTTTGGCGTCGGCGTATCTCTTCATCTTTGACTTCGCGTTGCGGTCGTTTTCCTCGATTGTTGCCTCTTGCTGTCCTGCGTTAAACTCCGGTAATTTTGTTTTCATCGCTCGACCAAATAGCGCTGTCGCTGGGGGAACTCTTGTTGTTGTGTGGGGTGTTGCTCTGAAGTTTCTCAGGAAACGATACATTTCTTGTTTCCAACTCTTGCGCTCGACGTTTGCAGTCTTGATCACCTTCTTCACCATCTTGTCGATGCCGGGAAACCACACCTTCTCACGAAGGAGTGATTTTGTTTTCACCACTCCTTGGTGTCCTTCATGTGCCAGAATTACCATGCGCTCTAGTAGCTTCTTGGGTACAGCTATTTTTGTTCCACGAAGGATTACTCGAGGATTCACGCCTGCCGTTAACTCATCTTTTACCTTCTGCCATGCTGTAAAATCTGCTGCGTCTACGCCTGGCTGCTTAACTCCTTCGTGCCACTTGCCTGTTTCTACCGCTTTAGACACTGCTTGTAAAGTCACGTCGGCTTTGGTAGCTTCTTCGATTTCTTGAACCGTTAGCGCTTTCGGCGTCGAGGTTCGGGTAATGTAATAGACATATTCTTCGGCGATCTTTTCTTCTCGGCTGGCAGCGATGGATTGTTTCGAGGGATGACGTGATAGGTAATCGGCTGGGTTTCCGTCGCCTTTTCGGTAACGCACTTTAATCTGATACGGCTGGAGCCTGAGAGCCCATCTCTCAATTCTCGGTGGGAGTTTGGAGCTCGGGTTGCTAAAAATAGACACTAGAGGCTTTTGGTCTGTGTAGATTACTACAGGTTTGCCATAAATGTAGAGATGCAGGTGTTCGCAGGCCCAAACGATGGCAAGAGCCTCGCGTTCCGTCTGGCTGTAGCGCTGCTCTGTCTCGGTCAAGGAACGACTGGCGTAGGTGATGATGTGGTCGGTTCCGGTTTTTTGATTTTTCTGCGTGAGAATGGCTGCTAAGCCAACAGGGCTGGCATCGACCGAGAGTTCGGTATCCTTGGCTGGATCGAAGTATGCCGTAACAGGTGCTTTCACTAGGGCGTCTTTTAGTTCGTTAACTGCGCGATCGTGCTGTGGTGTCCACTCCCAGGGTTGGTCCTTGTGAGTGAGCTTGCGTAGTGGTTCAGTCTTCGTTGCATAATCCGGGATGAACCTCGAGCAGTAGTTGGTCATTCCCAACAGGCTTCGAACTTCGGATGCAGATGTCGGGGTTTGCAGATTAATGACTTCTTCAATCTTCTTTGGGTCTGGTGTGACACCATCTCCAGAGAAGACAGCCAAAGAACTCGACCTTGCCTTTGCCAAATTTACACTTGCGTTTGTTGAGAGTGAGCCCACGTTCTTTGAGCCACTGAAAGACTGCCTCAAGGCTGTGATCGTGGTCGCTCTGTGTCTTGCCAAACACCAAGATATCGTCGCTGATGTTGAGTGCTCCAGGGATGCCTTCGAGGGTTTCTCGGATCACATTCTGAAAGATTTCAGCCGCACTCGAGATGCCAAAGTTCAGTTTCTTGTATTGCATCAAACCTAGGTGTGTTCCAAAGGTAGTGATATACCGTGATTCAGGTGCTAACTCGAGTTGATTGTATCCTTGGTTGAGATCTAACTTGCTAAATGTTTTGGCGCCGTTCAAATCACCAATGATTTCTTTGATGGTGGGTGTCACGTGACGTTCCCGTTTAATGGCTTGATTCGCCTGGCGCATATCCACACAAACGCGGACCTGTCCAGAGGACTTTGGTTTAGGTGCCACCACGATGGGGGATACCCATGGTGTAGGGCCTTCGATTCGCTCCACGACTCCAAGCTCTTCATCACGCTTTAACTGATCTTGTAGCTGCTGGCGTACATGAAATGGTACTCTGCGATGAGGCTGGGCAACTGGCTGGACAGTTTCATCAATGTGAAGTTTTACTTGGTACCCTTTCAACTTTCCTAGACCATGGAATAGCTCATCATGTTCTTTGACTAAGTTCTCGATTCGTGTAGAATTGTTTCTGTTGACGCGGTGCACAGCTTTCAAAAGTCCGAGTTGCTGAGATGTTTTCCAGCTAAGCAACGAACCACCCGATCCTTGGACTACATAGACTTTGTCCTCGATGCATGTTGACTTGAATTTTAAAACAGTAGTAAACTTCCCTAGGACTGTGAGAGATTTGCTTGACTTGTAAGGATGAATTTTCACTTTTGTTTGCTGAAGCTTGGGGGGCTTAGATAGCGTTCGATAATCTTTCTCATCCAACACGTTTACACTTGCACCAGAGTCAGCCATGATTGTCAATGGAGTGTTGTGGATGATGATTTTAAACATGGGCTGCGATTGCTCTTTACCAGTGCTATTGACTGAGAATGTATAACCAATATCATCCGATTCTTCTGAACTGGAGTTTTCATCAACTAGATGTTGAACATTACGTTGTGTTTGATTCCCAGGACCGTTTCTCTTTTTGGTGCTCTTGGATCTGCATACAGCTTCAAAGTGATTCTGTTTCCCACAACCACGACAAGATTTTCCATAAGTGGGACAAGATGTTTTTCCTCCCGGATGTGGATACCCTTTGCCACAGTTCCGACATTTGCGATTATCGCCGTGTGCATTATTCCGGTCGCGTGCATTCCCGTGGTGTGACTTCCGGTTAGTATGTCCACCATCTTTGTTTTGATTTCTGGCGTGCTTCTTCGACAATTTGTGGATGTCTTCCTTGCTTTCGATATTATCTGCTTGGGATTTCGACATTTCCATGGCCTTACCGGCGTCCAATAGCTGAGTCAAGGTAAGCTCGGGATTTTGTAGTGCTTTCATGCGAAGTTTGTGCGACAAACAATTCTGTACGATTTGTGTTTTGATTTCTCTGTCCGTGTCTGCAAATTCACAAGTCATAGCTAGCCGTTGCAAACGAGTGTGAAACGCAGAAATATTTTCATCGCTTTCTTGCTTGGCCTTACGAAACACATATACCTCGTATTCTCGGTTCTTCTTGGGGGTGAAATAGTTTGTAAGCGCCGTAACAGCCTTTTCGAATGGGTTTTCGTCCTCTCCAGCGTTTGTATTGGGTAATGTTTCGAATATTTCGTTGACACTTTCTCCAGCATAATGCAGCAAAAGAGCTCTTTGTCTTTTGGCGTCGTCTACATCTAGTGCTAGCAGAAGATTTCTGAAGCGAGTTAGCCATTTCTTCCAGCGAGTATCGACTGCCCCGTCCGAGTGAACATCAAACTCTGCGAAATGTGGCAAAGCTACTGCCATATTCTACGGTTTTTCCGATGTTTGTTGAACTCTTGTTTGTATTTACTAACTGATTCTATTGTAGGGACTTAGATCCCGTTCTCGTCGCCAATGTAATGTTCTTCTGTGATACTTTATTGTTCTCCACACGTCTACATCTATATGCTTACTTTCCTGCTCTCGTCTCTCGCGCTCATCACTGAACATCCACGTGACACGAACGATTAAACTACACTACACCTGAGAGATCACAACAACTCAAAAAACATTAAACCTACAAAGATTAGAACATTTGCACATACTTTAACTTCTTTCATTTAGTTTATTCCTTGACATTTTCTCCTGTCAGTTTTAACAGCCAATCTGCTTTTTTGACTTCTTAAACAATTTTAATATGTTAACTTAGTCCAGCTCTTTTATGGATCCTTTTACTGACTAACTGAACGTCTCATTTCCATCATTTCCTCGTGGATCTAAATTAGAGAGATTCAAAACAACTGGTGGCAAGTAAAAGCCAAAGAACTCCAAAAGTATGCGGACGCCCGAGACCTTGGTAGTTTCTACGCAGAAACCAAAAATATTTACGGGCCAAATCACACTTCAACGGGAACACTGAAGTCGGCTGACAACACGAACATTCTCACTGACAGTCAGAACATCCTGCAGCGCTGGAAAGAACATCTTAGCACTCTTTTAGATAGGAATTCTACCGCTGCCAAAAACTTTCTTCGAAACATGCCACAACACCTTCTACAACCTTGGATATCGGATTCACAAACTCACCCTAAATTGAGCGAAGCCATCAGCAAAATGAAGTATAGAAAATCACCTGGACCAGACAACACTCCTCTGGAACTCATTTAACATGGAGGTTTACCCCTGAAAACAAGGCTTTTCACTTTCTTTCTTCAAATGTGAGAAAACCCACGAGTATCTGCTGACTTGAAAAATTTCGAAAATGATTCGCAAAAGTGCGCACATCACGTGAGCTATGATATATACCAGCGTATCTTCTTTTTCGGCCATCCTCGCTCCCGCAACCACTTTGTCCTGAGGGTTGACGGGATCTATGATTTTTGTCGGTTAAAAAAACAAAACAAAACAAATCAGAATTCCTTACGAATATTTTGTATTGAACGTATTTCCCGTACTTAACTTTCGCCGGAGCTTATTTAACAATATTTTAATTTGATAATTCAAACGCAAATGGAATCCGCGACAGACAGGCTTAATGTACCGAGAGATGTTCTGGTTGTACCGACAGACCTAGTCAGGACGAAAAGTGGGGGACATCTGCTCCCCTTTGGCTACGCTAATAGCGGGAGATATTCGAAAAGTCGAACAGTCATGAAGCCAAGCCAGTTTAAGATGGTTAGAATAGCTTAGTGAACAAAACTAAGGTAGGACAAGTTAACCGTAGTCGCAATATTGTGTCTAAATGACTGTATAGCCGATTGTTTTCGGTTGTGTTCAAAGTTTTAGCTGTCGGCATTCATTATCAAAGTATCAGTAAACGTCTGTAGTTTTGCTGTGGTTGTAACTTTTTGCGTAACACAATGTGAACCGAAGAGGAGACAATGGCCTCGATCACGACTTTGCTTTTCACCTGGACAGGTCAGCCTGCAAGTCCGCGTACGAAAACATGCTTTTTGTATTGTTCCGGTAAACGCTTTATCATTACCCCTGATTATTGGCGTGGGTGCGTTTTCGATCTTATCCCAGTTGGCAAGTAAATCAACAGGTTCATACAAAAACTTTTCGGTCCGAATTCGACTTCTATTTTTTACTCTTGGGTAACCAGAGTAAACCCGCAGTCTACCAACCTTATAACTTTTTGTGCTGTTTTATACTGCCAACGCAACATCCCATTTTTATATCATTGTCTATATTTTAATGTTTGACCACTAAAGGTTGATTCCAGTGAGGTCTTGTGTCTTTGAAAAGTACTAATTGTTACTTTTGGTTTTGTAAGAGGGACGAAGCTCAACGAATGCTGCTGGTGAACCAAGTACAGAGAGACCATACATTCAAGGTACATTACTACGAAGGTTCTGCTTCCTTTAGTTTGTTGTTTATTTATATGTCGGGCATTACAAATTAAAATTTGAGTATCTTATATGTCAATTTTGGATATCAGAATTACTTACTAACAACGATTCTAAATAACAAGAAGTAGAGTAAGTTCCATTCACACGTTTAAAAGCTCAAGCAGTTTTGTCGTTAAACGACTCCTTTGTAAAAGGCAACCAATTGAAGGGATTAAACGTAAACTAGACGACATCGTTTTCCAGTATCTAAAATAATTCTGACAGCTCTCCTTTGATGCCTTAGCACTCTTGTGAGACATTCGGCATTTTATCTATCCCAAGTTGTACTGCTTCCATACATCAGTAGAGGTTTAACAAGACGATTAAAGGTTTCGAGGAGTCCCCGCCACCATCGAGATTCTTTAAAATTTAATTTTGTAAATAAACGTTGCTAAAAAGCCCACCTGGTCACCTTCAATTTTCGAAGCCTAATACATAACCTTCAAAGTATTCCAAATTAAGTAGTTCACTTCAGAGATAGGGAAAATTAGAGAAGAAAATGAAGTTAAAAGTGCAGTAAGGGTGTATTAATCTTCTAGTAAACAAAACAGATTTCTAGATTAACTTCACAAAGTCTTAACAACCAAGTCTGCAAGTGCACTGTTGTGATTGTTGTTATTTCTACAATAAGGGAAGTTTATGAGTTAAATAAATTGCTGTTGCATTCATTTTCAATTGGTGAGTTTCAGTTAATCCTATGAAATTCAGTAGATATAGATGAGGCGGCCATGTTGAAGATCTAATACAGTACTAGTAAATAAAATTTTCTTGTTTAAGTACTGCAAGCATGGCCGCCAGATAGTGTTACTGTAATTCATCTGTGGATTTTACAGGCGGAAAAATATTGGGCAGGAGGCTCATTGATTAACGATTAATTCGTAAACGAACTGGTTAGTGTGTAATAGCAGAATGTATGTTTTTTCCAGATCCAAATCCGATACGCCGATTCCTTAAAAGAATTTGGAGCAGTATACGTGGCAAAAGAGCTGAAGAAGGTAACTCAAAACCAGGTGAGATCATCAGTTCTTTTTCATCCTAGCGTATTAATGTGAGTATCAAAGCTTCTACAACGTTACGATTTCCTTTGCCCTGAAGGATCCGAGGATAGCACCAGAATTATTTCTTTATATGTTGATTCAGGGCGGATATTTAATGATGATTGATGAATGTTAATTCTTGGAGCATATTGTTGAAGGAAATTATTGTACATAGAAATCTACGGTTTTGCAAATTGTGTTGCTTTTGGTGAGGATAAGAATGTCACAACCTAGTATTTATGAAGTAAATTGAATATAATTGCTATGTGTGTTCAATCCAGGATAATGGCAATGCTGAAGTGACTTTAAAGTCTAGTTGCTTACTTTACTGTATATTGCTTTTATGACATTCAGAGAAAATTTGCAGGTGTCCGTGAATCACAAAAGCTAGGACGGTCATGTAGACGACGAATATCTTTGCAAACTTTGAATATATTGCTATTTAGAGCTTATTTTTGCCGAGCAGTAATAGACTCAAATGTCTTCAACGAAACGTTATAATTGAGATCAATTTTCGTACAATAGATCTGGACGTGTGGTGTTGGTCGTCAGATACGTAATACAGCATTGCGATTAATTAAAAGTAACCAACTGCATTACGCCAACTCTTAGTGTGTTTTATATGGCCGATCTAGTGTGGTAAAGCTATTAAGACATAGTCATTATTGGCGTGCACTAGAGCATTTTGGTTCATATGTTTAAACTAAGGTGACAACTCACTGAGTTGAGTTCGAATGCTTTGGGGGTGTCGGCGGTGTGGAACGTGATTATAAGGTTTTGTTTCCTTGTGCGCTTGACATATTCAAATTTACATGTGGTGGGACCAGCCGGTTCTGGTACACATTGAACTTTCAAAACCAGTACATCTTTTGCTGTTCATTACCAGAAAATATACTATCATTAACGCCAACCTCAAACTCATCAATGCAAAAATCAATTCATGTTATTCAGTCGACATTCATTTACGCTTTTGTTAGGTTGCTTTAAAAATATTTGCACAAAAAGTAACATTTAGTGTCGATAAGCAACCATTTGCATGAATCAATATCCAGTAGTGTCAATATCCGACCATTGACACCATTCTGCTATACATTAGGGACAGTAAAATTTCGATCACGCACGACATTTGTCAAGTCTGTTGCATTCGATTTAAGGTTATATGGAATCCTAACGTGTCTATTTCAAACTGTGAATGAGCTTTAGTTTACCGTTCTTTGCTAACGAGGACTGCAAGAACCCGAGTTAGGATTGAAGTAAAGATTCAGGATTGGGATTCCAGTTGGGATTCGAGCTGGGATTTGAGTTGGGATTCGAGTTGGGAATCGAGTTGGAATTTCAGTTGAGATTCGAATTAAGATTCAAATTCGGATTCGAGTTGAGATTAGGATTAGGGTTGGGATTAGGGTTATAGGGTTAACTGCAGACGTGGGTACGAAGCAATCAGATAAATAATTGCATACATTTTTAGATAACAAATGTGTTACTTTGTTGTTTGGAATCCTAACTCGAATCCCAACTCGGCTGACCAACTAACTCCTTTGCTGACACACATCTACTTTCACGCGTTCGCCATTAAAACTTTCATGCAGTACAGTACTGACGTGTACGTAAGCTTGGATCGCAAGATATTTGTTCAAGACGTGAAAGTTGATGTGTGTTAGTAAAGTGCTGTGAACTAAAGTTCGTAAACAGCTTGAAATCTACATGTCAGGGAAAATGTGGTATGAAAGGAAATTTTAAAATAACCGTTTAGTAGGGTGAAGACGAGACCGCGTTTTAAAGATTAGGGAATCAAGCTTATCAAAATTCGTAAATGAACAGGGGAACGTAGGCTTCCGACAAAGAGGTTGAAAAGCCGTTTAGGCGATCAATTAAGAGGCACGTCCAAGAAAGGTAGAGTGGAATTACTCTCTGACACACTAGAAAATATATTTCGATGAGTAAACATATAGTCCTGACAAGGAATCAACAGAGCAGAACGTGGTCAGCAGAGTGAGAAATGGCAAAACAGTCCTCAACATATCGACGAAAAAAAAAAGAGGTTTGAACTGTCCAACCGAATTCAGTATATTTACAAATTTTGATAGTCTTATTCTCTGTTCCTTAATACATCACGAGATTCCACATAACCTTAAATCGACCCTGCAATAGGCTGGACAAATATATTGCGTAAATGAAATTTTATTATCCCTAATGTATGTAAAATGGTATTAATGGTTGTCTGTTGGCGCTATTAAATGCCTTTCCATATAAATGATTGCGTACCTATGATAAATAACAAAAGTGTAAATGAATGTCGATTCAACAAAATGAATGTATTTTTGCGTTGTTGAGTTTCAAGTTGGTATTAATTATAGTATATTTTCCGGTAGTGAACAGCAAAAGGTGTAATTAGTGCACATACTTTGCCACCAAAGTGCCCTTCATTTCTGGCCATAAACAAATTAAAAAACTAGAAAGTGTGAGAGGAAAAAAGGAGGTAATGAGTGACTTACGTGAACACAAATAAATATTGTCAATACAGTCGTTCTCTGTCAGAATACAAATGTCTATTTTTAATCGTTTCGGTTGTTTGGTAACATCGTGAAGACGTTTAAAACACGCAACGGAAAATGTCGGAGTGGCACTGGCGTGTTGAGGGTTTCAATTTTTGGGGCTGAAGGGGGACAAAGGTTCACGTCAAGGAGGGGGCATAATTTTTTAAGTGAATGATACAATTATCTTCAGTCAATCGTATTATTGTTGAGCTGTGTTGAGAAAATTCTCACAAACTTGTCCATACCAAAGGACTTTGCACGTTCAGACTCAATGCTTGGAATTCCCGAGATTGCTGAGCCTGCTGTCTGCCATTGTGGTGTGTTGTAACTGCACAACTTCTTGTGCAGTTGGATTTCGAGAATCACAGTTGAACAGATCATTCTAGATATGTTAGATTTTTAAAGTTTCACTCTTCGAGTCTGTCGCAACCTGCCGTACAGATTGCCAGCGATACTATAGAAAACATCGAATCAAGTCATCTAATGGTTTATTAAATTAATTCTAAATTTAATTGCCATGCAATGCTTCAATTGTGAATGGAAAATTGACCAGAATGTTTTTCTCGACTTTACCATACTAATACTTCACTTGGGGGGCACATGGGGTGGCAAAGCATTGATTTAGGGTAGTATATGCCCCCCTGTGCCCCCCTATTGGACACGCCACTGCGGAGTCGAACAAGTATCAGTGGGCACGTTACTCTCATTAAAAAGATATTTCAATTCACTTGATCGATTTGAATCGGAAACAGTTCCGTTTGTAGAGTATTTTTTCTACATTTCGAATAAAGTGAAAAGAAAGTAGATTAACAGCAGTTAGACAAGAATGTAATGTCGTACCGCTATGTGAAACGTTACCGTTATTATTCTAATAGTATATGGGAAAATGTCTATGAAATGTGATTTGCGTAGAGCTTATATCCGAACTGCAGTGCAAAAATATGCAATCACCTGGGAAAAAGTGTAATTCCCTTTCCAAAATACAACCCAGCAAAAAGGTGTAATGATTAGGAAAAAAAAGTATGATAACCTTTTCTAATTGGTGAAACGACAATAGACACTGAAAAGAACCAATCGCTTTCAAGCAGGTTTTTGCAGATTGATATTTTTCGTACAAATTTGACAGCTAAGATGCGGAAAACATTTCACTTAAATTTAGAGTTTAGAGTTAAAATTTAAGTTTTCTTGAATGATGTTAGTAAAATGCTTGTTAAAGTAGTAAAATAGTCCGCAGTACTCTGAGTAAACATTTTTAAGTACTGGCAAAACAGCACCAAAGGTGGCAGGAATGCAGGAGAGATCGTATTTTGTATAAATTTGTGAGGAAATGTTTCTCTTACTGACAAGTAAGTTTCCAATCAAGGATAAACAGCAAATCGTTCGAGACAAATTTAAAATGCTATGGTTTATTTTTGTATTTTTGTTTTTTTATACGTTGCTATCGATGAATTGCTTCTTGCCATTCTTACATGTCGCTATCAATTCGTAAGAAAACTTCTTATCCAGTCTATTAAAAACTGTGGTACGTTTATCTCCAATAGTTTCTTCAGTAAAATACCATGGTCGATAAGGGTGAAGGCTTTGGACAAGTCGAGTATAAACAGTCTTATAGTGTTCTTTGTTTCATCAGGCATCCTTACCAGACGGTGAACGAGGCTAATTAATGCGCGGGTGGTCGGTGAATCAGGTATCGAACCGAACTGACGTATATCTGTCACTTCCACTATAGACTAAATAAACCAGTCTGTGATGTAACATTCACAAACATCAGACAAAATTGATGTCACTAAAATTGGGCGTAGATCTTTCATAATATTAGCAACTTTTGTAGTATTTGGGATAGGAATTACGTCAGCTTGTTTCCATGTAGTTGGAACACATCCTTGCTGGATAGATTCTTAGAAAACTGAAGATACAGGAGTGGGAAGAACAGGTGTACATAGTTTCAACACCCAATTTGGGATACCATCAGGACCAGACGATTTAGATATAAGTATGGGAGATAATTACTTGAAAAGGTCATCTTCGCTAATAATTACTTAGGTAAAATATTGGCTTGACTGATTGGTATTTCGTTGGATTCAAGATTGAGTTGCAGTGGGACAATATTTTGAGTAACGGATGAAAATATATTATTTATTTCATCAACAAGTGCTTTTCCAATGAAAATATTAAATATAATAGCAATGCCCAGCAAGTTGTGCGAAGTATCGTCATATGTAAACATCAACAAATGGTTGAACAAAGAAGGCTAGAAGAGGTTAAAACATATTTATTGACTAACTTTATCGCTACAAGCAACATCATCAAAGTAGAGTTCAGGGATTACAACGAGATATATTTATATTAAACCAACAATATTAAATGACAGTAAAGATGATATATTTATAACAATTACGGAAATTGACAGGAGACAGCAGTAAGGTGATATCAGAAAAGAGAAAGAGGCATAGAACCAATATTCCCGTTAAGAATGGGTTTTAATTTATTAATTAGGAAATTTGGGACAATATTTTGAAGTCCGAAAAAAAATGGGATGACTGGTTTCAATGTAGCGGGAAAGGATGCTAGTGGGAGAGGGATTAACTCTTCTGTTACCTGTCAATAGTGAGATCCCTGTATAATCTGAAATGCCTGTAACTGTCGGCTGGTTTGGCCAACATACAATGCATTACAGCATTGACACGTAAATAAATACACCACATCCGATTTCAGGCCATCAGGGTTCTTGTCCTTGACAGAGAAAAAAGAGCCAAGGCGAACGGAAGGGCGAAAGACGAAGCGTAATAAAATTTGAGGAAAGCCGGACGATAATAGATTGATGAGTTGAGTGCGGATTTGAAGACCATGTGTGCTAGTCTACGGTAGAGAGAAATAAATTTAAAAATTTAGGAGCAATAGAAATCTTAGGAGCGGACGAAAAGAATTTATCTAAAAATGAACTTACACGTTTGTCAAACAGGGTACCTGGGAATTCTTTTTTGATGAAAATTTGTTTGAGTTTCTGGAGTTCAGAGTGAAAGATGGAATAGCCAGAGCATAAATTAAAATGTCGAATAGAAGGGAAAAGATAAGGCCTTTTTTATAGCAGTCCGGAATAAAACTATTATAGTTAGTAAACCGGTGTATGAGGATTTTCGGTAGATACTGATGGTGAAATTAGTTTCAGAGCGGTTAATTTTGATGTCAAGGAAAGGTAAGGTGTTGTTATTCTCGGTTTTGTGCGTAAATTTTATATTAACATGCTGTGAGTTTAGATCGTTAAGAAATGGTAGAATATGAGCCGAAGATAGAAACAAAAGGAAACAATCGTCAACATAACGTCGGTAAAAGATGGGTTTTGATGTTGTAGTCTAAAATAACAATAATAAATGACAATAATTCAAAAGACCGAGGATTAAAATATTGACAACGTGGAAAGTGTACAAAAACTTAAAACTGTGAACGAAATTCAAGAGAATTCAAGAAGCTAATTTTGGCGTGTAACACGGAAAGTGATGCTTCTGGTATTTATAAAGGGGCCAGGATTCGTCCCGGGCTTAAACCTTAGCTTGGCTAATTGATATAGACTGTTGCAGGCAGAGATTGCGCTGAAATTTTCGTTGTATAATGTAAACTAAATTTTTGGAAGAAAGAGTTTTTTTGGTGAACAGGCTATTATTTCAATCGTTGTTGAAATTCTCCATATAATCAACAGTTTAAAGAGCAAGCATCACGGTTAGTTAAACCTCTTGCTTGATTTTGATAGAGCGTCAAGAAGAACAAAGCCCACCAGATCGTCTTCAACAAAAAGAAATAGTTCAAATATCACGAGAAATTCCCAGGATATGGAAGGAGTTAGCCAATCTTACAGAGCTGTTTGAAACTGGTGAGATTGACAATATCATTTACTCCCGATGTGGTGAAGATGAAAGTCATAAAGCTCGTACAATGCTTACCAGATATATTGAAAGAAGAGGAACTAGACAAAAGTTAGCTGATGCACTAGAGAAGCTCAAAATGTCCGTTCTAGCCCAGCATGTCTTGTCTGGATATTTTATCAATGATCAATAAGTCGATTTTAAGTACTTAATTTATTTTTAGAAATACAGTTTAATGTAAAAAGTACCTTAAGCGGTATTAATTTTTAGTAAAATATGTAAAAATTGACTCCAATCTTGGTAAAAGCAAAATAAACTGGAGAGAAATTTATTATTCCACTTTTGATTGGTTCTCTTTCCCATTTTCAACTGTATTGTCGTCGTCGGATGTTACTGTTTATCTTATCTCTTAACTCGCTTGGTTTGCTTCTTGATTCCACCAGTGAAACATTGTATATAGTATTTTTGTACATCTAGCTTCAAACAAAAGCAGCCACTAACGTTCCAGCACGTTTTGTTATCTGAAATTTTTCAATGTAGAAACTTAATTCTCTTTAAATGTCGTTAAAATCTGTTCGAAGATTTTCCCGCCAAAACTCACCGGTCCGGAGAAAAAACGATATTGGACCGGACTGTCTAATACAGACTCCGACTCACCATTGTGCCATCGTAAGGTAGAAAAATAATCAAGCATAGTTCTGTGGCGACATGGCACAATGTCCAGTCCAAGCCTGGTCTAATATGGTTAAATATCATTACGTTCAGCAACCAATCTATTTCGGAATCATCCTCAGGGTAACATGAAATGAATTGACATACACTGATAAAGTCAAGTAGAAAAGTTGACTAGAGCAGAATTCGAACTGGCATCTTCGGGTTACCTGACCACTGCTCTACCAATTGAGCTATCGAATCAACTGGAAACAGTATGCTCGTTTTATCCAATCTAAGTTCACGAGAGATTCTCACGACAACTTAACGCTTGATATCCATGAAGATGTGCAGTGTTTCGACGTTATTTCAGAATCATCATCCGAGTAACATGAACAGAATATTTCATATTTTGCACTTAAATTGGTTAAGGCGAGCATACTGTCCCCAGACAACTCGACAGCTCAATTGCTAGAGCAGCGATCCGATAACCCGGAAATACGAGTTCGGATCACGCTCTAGTTAACTGTTCTAGTTGACTTTAGCAGTGTAGGTCAATTCATGAAATATTCAGCAACCAATCGGCGCGCGTGATTTTGCGCACGCCACACGGACCGAAAAATAAGCTCAGCCATATAATAGAATCATACTGGATGGATAAAACTGTATACAAAAGAAAGCAAACATGTTGTATTTCTGAATATATGTTCACAACTAGGTTTGGAATTACCTCGAATGTTACCTCAGTTTATCCAACTGGACGTCGAGAGATTGTTAGTGTGATTTAACAACAATCTCTTCACAACGTCTCTCCTAGTGATTTTACCGTCATCTCTTCTTGTCGTTCTAATTCCAACTTTTAGCTCCTGCTTCGAGACAGTTTACTGATATTGAAATTCAGAACCTCTCTTATAAAGATCATAAAAATCTCTTTTATGGTCTTTATATTTTTTGCTAAAAGTGCTCTCAAAATGCAGGAAATAGCGTTTCAGTGCTTCAGAAACCCAAAAATTCCCCGCCCAGCATGCTACCCCCCAATCATCAACCAGTTCAGAGGCCTGGCACCCAACTAATCATTGAGGGGCACCCTATGAACTCTGTAAAAAGACTGGAACGATAACTCCTTATGTCCGGCCTTATGATTGGATGAAACCAAAGTTCCGGCCACTGAAGGAAGCCATTTACGTCCGAAGTGTGGAAAACATTGTGCAAAACACAGTACAGTGGCCGACAAGGAAATTATTAATTTCTGGAAGCACAATTGTTTTAGAACACATTGTTGCGAACTGGGTAAGAATTTTATGACGTGAACACACGTGATCGGAAATAAGTACATATAATACACGCATGTTATGTTAACAGTGAAGTTGAAAAGGGAGTCAAGCAAGCATTTCTGTGATACATTCTTTAATAAAATATTGGAAATTCTGATTCTATTTGTCTAAATTGTTTGGGAGGCAAGGGAGTTTACGACACACATAATGATAAACCAATATGTGTTACACCAGTAAGTCTTTGGTTAGAAGAAATTCTAGCGACGTAAATGGATTCAAAAACGAGTTATTTTCAAAATTAAAGCAAAATTTGACCTGAAACTCGTGGAAAATATGCGAGTTTTTCTCGTTTTTCTTTGTTTTCTCCCGTTTAATACTTTGGTTTTCGAAGATTTTCATATTAAAAATTACGGGCATTATTTTAATATTGTACCTTTATCCTGTTCCATTCCTGTAAACCCTAACCTAACTTTTGACTTGAAGAACAACTTCAAACTTGCAATAATTCTCCGTAAAGTCTATTTTCTCATATTTTTTGTGTCAAAGTGGTCAAAGCTTAAGAACTCTGTTGATTTTTAAAGGTGAAACACTGACCTACTTTCTTCATGTTTATCAAAATACGGGCATTTGTTGGTGACGTATTGTTTACTTTAATTTTGAACCTTATATTTTACTGTATTTCAGTTTTTCATTGCTTGTGTATGAGCTCACATACTCTAAAATTCGAAGGTAGTTGGTTGCAAACCTTTAAGGATTTGATACGTTCATCTTTCTCTCATTTAATGGTGGTTTTTTTTAACCTTTGGTTTGTTCCTTTTTCATGTTCTTTTTTGCCCTGGTAAACAAATCCGATTCGCACTGAATCACATCGACCTAAACCAGGTCACCCAAAAATTAACCATCGATAAATCTGAAAATAATCCAAACCAAATCATAAGCCTTATCCTAACCATTACTCTAGTCTAATATGAAACTTGACCTTCGACTATCCCTAAAACAAATAAAATAAATAAAATTCCGAATATTGGTAATCCGGTTTAGATCAATGATATCAAGCGGTTTTTTTAAAAGGGGACTGGGAAGATATGGAAAAACACTGAGGAGCAGTGAGCTTGCAGTTTTACCAAATAAATTGTTGATTTATTCTTTAGATTTAGGATTGACCAGCCTTAAAACTAAGTTCGAGACAAGATATAAGGTTGAACTAGCTGAATCTTTAACTTAAAATCTGTAATCCACTCAGGATAGCGTTGAAAAATAAGAACGACCTTAAATTCCCGCGCGATTTTGAACTCAAATTTTGCTTTTTTTTTTCCAAATAATTCATCCTTTTCTGTAGTGTAGGTCGCCAAAAATTATATTGAGGTATGTACTGAATTCTTCATAATTTTCCTGGCAAAATTTTTACTCCAATAAATTGAGGATTTAATCGCCGTACATTTTCTAGTAAAAGGGCTGGGTTTGACGTACATAGCGGCCTTCATATCGGCCATTTTTGGCTTCCAAATTTCACCCTGAATTATCGTTTCAGTTTTTTTTATAGAGTTCGCTGGGCGGCCTGCATATCCGCCATTTTTGGCTTCAAAATTGCACATTGAGTTATCGTTCCAGTCTTTTTAGAGTTCACTGGGGGCACCAGGTTTTATCGTACGGACATGCTACGTGGGCTTTGTACAACTGACGCCAGTTTGTTAGTGCCAAACTAACTTCAAGTCAACGTACAGCTACAAAAAAGTCTGGTATTTCTACTATTCTTTAGTTCCATTGAAGCACAAAAGTATCGTAAGGGGGTAGAAGACTTTATTTTCAATCCTTCAAAATGGGTCGTGAACTGATCAGGCCCAGCGACGGAAGGGAAATCCCCTTCAGAGCAGAGCCGATGAAAAGCAATTTTTTGCTCCGCCCATCAAGATGTTGTCAAGTTTCAAGATCAATATGTCGTTCACATATGGTCGAAAGAGGTAGCAGACACAGTCACACGGAAGAATCGCTTATAAGTCATTAGGTAAGATATTTAATGGTGTTTGTATTCTATTTAAGACCAACGTGAAGGATTACTTAAATAAACCGGTTTTAAGAGTGTATTTTTAACTTTAAGAAGGGTCAGTGAACGTGATTGCTGTCCATTGGGATAATTGATTGTTCCAGAGTGATAAGCAACTAAACTGATGGACCAAGTTGTGGTTCGAAACTGCCTTTCCTATCCAACAAATGAGGTTTTCCACCAGAATTTTGTTTTGTTGTCAATAATTTTTATGAAGTGGAAAAGAATAAAATTTATTCAAAGATAACAAGCTCCTATGAAGTGGAACAGTGACTTCCTGTTTGTTGCGGCTATGACAGAGCTAGACAAACCTAAAGCCCACGATACATCAGAGCTTGTTTCGGAAACTTTGTTTCAGAAACCGTGTTTCCAAAACTTTTCCGCTAGTGTATCGCAAAAACTTTCCGAAAGTTTATTTCGGAAACAAATTTCTTCGGATAGAGCGTGTTCTATCTTCAGAAACCGGTTTCCGAAACCAAACGCTATCTAGCCAATCAATAAACGTTGGATTGTCACATGGCCTCTAAATCGAAATGGCGAAGGAAAGTGTGTGGACGAGAGAGAAAATAGAGGCTCTTGCAGTGTTTTGGCAGGAAAAGCCGATTTTATTCAACACAAAACTACATGAATACCATGATCGAAACAAACGGAAAGCAGCGATTTCCGAAATAGCGTCCAATTTGGACATGGATTGTAAGTATGTGCCACGACATACTATTCAGTAAGTTCTATTTGAAGCTGACACCCCACAAGTGCTGCCACATGCATTTGATAGCAGATCAACACTACAACACAGCTGTGAAGGATTCAACTACAGATCATCAACAATTACCTCTCCAACAGCAAGTCATGTTTCTGATTCCTCTGGAGCAAGTGCAACTACTTACTATACTCTATGAAAAACAGTACACACATTGATTTTTTGTAGTTGTACCATTGTTGAGTTTGAAAAGGTGAACACCCCACTGTACCTTCAAGTAGCTTTTGAGAACTTCTGAAATAGCTAGGCATGTATCTGGAACTATTTGCCCTATTGTTTGCCTTGCAATCCTGTAAAGGTACGACAAACTCGTATATGATTCACCTATATATCAAGCAGATTTATTGGTATATCATGAAATACATCTTTTTCTTTCCAATGAATAAAAACCACCAGTAGCAGATACAGGTATTCTTGGAAGCAACTTCCAAGAAAATAAAATAGGAAATGATTATGAAGAGGAGCAACAATGGTGAAGAAAGTATGCTAAAGACCAGGATGAGTTGGTGATAAAGAATGCTTGCAATATCAGAAGAGATTTGAAAAGTGCAACAAACTGCTGTCCTACCTTTTCTATATTTTGTAGGTTTTCAGGTAATGATCATGCAGTAAACTAAGCACACCCAGTGTCAAGTCTGGGAGTTTGTATATAGTAATGACATAATATTGTAACATTTTAAGCATTTGTAGGCAGTGCATTCTGGATTCTGTCAGTTACAGTATTCATGTCATTGCAGAATGCACTTTATTATGTCTCATTTCACCACAATAACAACAACATACTGTAGCAACAAGATGAACTGTGATAAAGATGATCCTATTTCACAGTGGGTGGAAGTGAGGGGCCAAGATGTGAATGGCCCCATATAATTTTATCAGGGCCTAGTTAGTATATTTACTTTAACAATTATTCACCTGAGGCAAAGTGAACAGTGTTTAATAAACACAGAGGCAAAGTAGGGAGGAAATATTCAACGTTATGATATCAATAGTAATGTTACCGGTAGTTCACATATTTCTGAATGTTTGACACACAGAAAACATTTCTGAGCCCCAGACTAACCTCTGATTGTACCCTCGGCCCACGCCCACCGTGCGTTGGCGCGGTGCGAGGGCACTAATCTAATCTCGACGTGGATGGAGTCCATTTACACGTGCGGCGACTAGGTTGTCTGAGGCTGAACTTTAGATGAATGCAGCAATCTGTGTACTCAATCAGTGTTGCAAAGTGTTATTTTTTGGGCTACTCTAATACCGGAGAATTTTCATCGAGGCATATCCTCTCCTTGTCGACGATGGAGGAATTGCATCGGACTTCTATTGTTTGCTTGTGAATACAGCTTTGTAAAAGTGATACATGCCATATATTAATTTCAGCTTTGTTGCCTATATTTTTAGGTTGTGGTTGCTGTGAGTGACAGTGAGAAAGAAACACGAAGTGCACGAGACAGGTAACAACAGCCCAATTATCTGCAGTTCATCGTAGCCATCAATCATCGCTTAGTCCTCGGAAGCGAGAATTTACTTCTGGTGCATTGGTCGTCTTAAACGCAGCTTCGCTTGCTGGTGTAAGTGTTGAAATTGCGATATTTTAAAGATCTTTCAGTATTCTGTTTATATCCATCATTGACATTCGCTATGCAGAAAGAACTAGACGAAATATTCTTGCACATATCAATATATTCTGGTTTCATTTGTGGCGAAAGTATTTATGACCTTTGGAATTGTTACGGATCGGTTGCATATAAATGAAACGACCTGACAATTCTACCCAGAAAGGTCTACATCATTTGTATAGGCTTCAGTCAAATATACAGCCAGAACGACTTCACCAAATGTTTACATGATGTTGTACTTGGTAGAAATTTAAGTTGACATTGGGCATAACAGTAAAATCCTATTAATATCCTACTTGTTTGGCCTCTGTTGGCCATTGTGTTTTATAGTGACTTTTGAGTGCAGGGACAATTTAAGAGTATGTAGTACTGTGCAGCATTTATCTTCGTTTTTATATTGAACTTTTACATGTGTAATGTTTGATATGGAAAATATATTATTTAATTACAGTGGTCTGTACTATGATATACATGACTGACTCAGTATGAATGGCAGACTCAATCTTGAAGCATCTTTTGATTTTTTTAGCAATGTTCATAAAATGGCTATTTTTCATTTAACTGTGGCTAGTACTGGACAATTTTGATCATCTAAGGTAGTCTACTGTGGAATCAATGGGTTGAATATTCCCTTGAGAAAAGTTATTTTACAATGTGTAGACAAAAAGGGACTTATATAGTAATAAATAAAACAAGTGGTGGTTTTGACATGTATGCAGTACATATAATATTATTTGTTCAGGGCTTCTGGATTGTCTTAGGAGAAGCAATGCTCAAATGTCACTGGTAGTTCACATCCGTTGATGTTGTCTAATGTCCACTGCTCCTCTGTAGATGGGCTGAAAGTTCAAAACAAATTATAAATAAATGGTGAGACCTTCAACTGCTTTTATTAATATGTATTTACCTTGGTGTGCAAAGCTTCATTAAAAAAAAATTTCCTGTGAAACAACCACTGTGTGCACTGTGGTAGATGACTCCATATGATTGACTTTAAAAGTTATGTTACTTAAGTTTTGAAAGTCTGAATCAGGCTTGAGCATGGGAAACCATAACGAGAGCTTGGTTAGTGAATTGATTAGAGTTTTCTGTGCTGGTATTTTGACATACACCTGTTATAACATATTTATAATTGCTGGGAAGGTCATAAAGCAATATCCTTGTTTAGCAGATCAAAATAATTATAGAAAGCATAACTGAATTGGTAAGAATGACTGGTCTTTCAATTAATTAGAATTTAGTTAATATTTTATTTTTAGGTTTGTGCAAGATTGTAAATACATGTAAATGGCTGTGTGCTGGAACAGGATTGATTATTCATATCAGTAGGAGAAGTAAGTTCTTTACCATTGCAAACAACTGATGTGTTGAGGGAGATCTTGCCTTGTTGGCAGGCTTCTATGTCTTCATGTTCATTATAGTAATAGCAAAAGTGTTTTGTCCTTTTAAGCCACTATTAATAGTACTTGGGAAGGAACAAACTTGGCAGCCAATTGCCAGTAAGAGTTTAATAATATTTTAATGTGTTGTCATAAATATTTTGATACCATGTCTAATTTGTTTCAGAGTTGTATTAGTTTACTGGGGTGCAGATTGTTATCATTGCGAGCTTTATGAGTTCAAACAGTTTAACTATTACATGCAAAAATATGATTATTATGCTACTTCATTTGTTGACTTCCCAAATACAATCCTTTTTTTTTGTTCAATTTACATTACAATGGCTATTTTCCCCAAATGTGTGTCTTGTTGCTTTGTTTTATTTTATCTTTGGTTTGAATTGGCTTACTGTGACAAGCTAAGATATGATCTTTTTAGATCTTTCATAGCTCAAAATATAGCCAAATCAACTGTTAGCTTTGTTTCTTTAAAACATTAGAATCAGAAAATTAAATGAGCCCAGTGGGTTCTAGAGTACTTATTTGCCTGAGCTGAACCTCTCATTCAGAGAGGCTAAAATAGCTTGGGATAGCAAAGTCAGCATAAAATTCGAATTATTTGGCTCACTCATATATCACTCAGAAGTGGAGTGAAATTAACCTCTAGGATGCTGTAAATTTTTTTTTTATCAAAGAAAGTAAAATGAGCCCTAATGGTTTTGAACCACCTCTTCATTAGAGCTGAATTTGCCCATATGTAAAAGGGCCAAAACGGCTTAGGATAGTGAATGGAGCATTAAATTAGTCCATTTTTGGCTGATTATGGCTCAAATGGGTACCCAGATCGACCCTGTTGGTGCTATAATTTGGCACAATCATGAAGCTAAATCATCTCTATTGATTCCAAAGTGCCACTTCATTGAAGTTGAAACTACCCTCGTACTACGCAGCTAAAATAGCCCCACATTGCAAGCTAAACCAATCCTTTACGGGAGCACTTATTGCACTGAATAGGGACCAATTTAACTCGTTAATATTCCAAAACAATCCCGCGATTTTCTGAAATTGCTCTGGTTAAAATTTGAAACAGCCCCTGCTTCTTCCATAACAGCTCCAACTCGAAGCTGAAACAGCCCTTACGCCGGAAGGGCCAAATCACCCCTCAAGGGCCACCATGTCATAGGTGCCATTTTGACCCCCCAAAAAGATCTATTTTAGGGTAACCGTTTTGGCCCCAGTTTTTGATCGCTTCAGGCCATTTTTATTTACAGTGCAGTGAGATTGTGACATGAGATTACTCGTAGTGCGCTAAATAGCCACCTCAATGTGTTGTTTGGAAATTGAAATTAGGAACAGAATGAAAAAGCAAATTTTATTGGCTGAACTTAATTACAGGTGCTCACTTTGGCACTGAATAAGACTTCTAATTGACTATGCCTTAACAGGGGAGGCTACCGTCCAATCTAAGCACCCCTTAAGTAGACACTGGATTGGCTAAACCTTAATCGGGAGTACCTGTGCCAAAACCATGCACCCCTTGAAATCGCGCGAGAGATGTGAGTGGATGCACCAAATAAGCCAGTGTGTATTATTTCTAGGCATGCCATTCAAGTGTTTTGATGGTTTGAACGAAATCAAACTTTTAAAAATATGTTTTCGACTACGACTAAGTTGATCGATGTATAATCAGCTCAATAAGTTCATCATACTAATTTTTTATAGACAACCATTGCTGTATATTAACTTGGAGAAAAAGAGAGGAGTTTAAGTGCTGCGATGTGCTGTATGGTGCCATTGCACGATATTTAAATGATAATATTGCGCAATATTCTTTACCATATCGTGCTCCACAATATTTGATGAAGTGCTTGAGCGCTCTTAACAACCCTCGGAATCTAATACAAGTGTTTGGTTATTTAAGAATTGTTTGGTGCCTTCCTTTTTCGATAACAGAAAGAGCAAAAACATGAGCTTAAGGTTCCAAATGAAAGGTTACCAGCACTAAATATGCGTATAAAAGTAAAGTTTCCCCTTACTTGATTGTCGTAAGGCCGAATCCTAGTGGACGTAAAAATTCGCGTGGGTGACAATTCTATCGTGAAAAAGTTGACTTGAAGTGAGCTTTTCTGCGTTACATTTTGCGTTGGCCAATATTCGCCAATCGACTCTAAGAGCGACATCGCCCGCGCGAATTTTTACACCTACTGGAACTCGACTTTTTACACCCACTGGAACTCGGCCTTACAACAACAACAGATACTCGGCCGAGTATCAACTGTTGTTGTTAGAACTCAACTAAAAAGCCTGTTTTGTTATTCACTGTTATCTGAAAGAGTCCTCCTTGGAGCTTTGATCAAAGTTGGGAGATGTTCAATTGGTCATAATCTTTTGGCATCAGTATCCGTTCTAGTGTTCACTTATCATCTCCTTGACAAAGAGATCGATGACATCCATGGGCGGCCGCTTCGGCTTCAATTGTTTTTTTCCCGCCCAGTGACTGAGATTAACTTTTTAGTTACCAGAAAGGTAACTCGTAATGAAATTTTGAAGCCAAAATTAGCGGATATGGAGTCCGCCATGCACGCCAAACCCATTCTTGTTACGACAAAATCCAGGACTAGAAAACTTCCAATATTCTTCGGTTAAATATTTTCTTGGTACATTATCAACAGTTCAGTGGCATACCTTAAACGCAGTGTTTCTCTCAGCTGCTTTAAGCGACCAACATAGGCTAAAAATGTGAATTAGTCGACAAAAAAGACCAGAATGTTCCCTCGAAGCCTCGCAAAATTTTCATATTCTTACTGTTATGTGTTTTGGTAATCAATCAAAGATTTCCAAAACTAACGGCCTAGCGTGGGGACCCATGTGATCGCAGCATTTTTGTGGTGCCTGCACGATAATCTCGACAGCGGTGTCTAAGCACGGGCACTGCTTTAAGCCTAGTGAACTCAATTTCCATATCTGGAATGCTAACCGCCCAGTGAAAAGTGAATCGAAGATGGCCGCCCGGGGAGGCCAGTTTTGGACGTCAGTTTCAGTCCCCTGCTCAGACTTGTACGTCAGTTTCAGTCTCCTACGCGACCTTTTACTCTTTTCTGAAGAGTTTTCTTTCAAAAGACACACAAAATATTTCTTTAAAAGACAGAAACGAGCTTAAGAATGTCAAATATATTTCGACAAAGTCAAACCGAGTTACAGGTTATACATTCTCACAAAAATAAATTACCAAATTAACGAGAAACCTAACAAAATGGCCTCGAAAAATTACTTTAGGAAAGTACTAAGTATTCGTTATCTTTTGCTGTTAGTTTACCACCATCAGACAATTTAGTAGACTTTTTAGGCCACACGCCAACAATAAATCTTTTTAAATACTCGATAATGCAAAACTAGTCCACTAATGTTTCGTCTGAGCACTTTTTCCGTGGTTGACAATCTTTTCGACGCCGAACCAAACACAAACTGAATATTAAAGTCTTGCAAAGAACTGGAACTGACGTACAAGACCGCGAGGAGGACTGAAACTGACGTCCAAAATTTTTTCCAGCCATCTTGGCTTTTCATTTTTTGCCCGAGCAAATGACTGGGAATTAGCATTCTCGATATGGAAATTGAGTTCACTGTTCAAACCTTGAACTTGAGCACTATGGCACCAGTGAGAACACGATTTTGCCAGTGGTCGTCCGCATAGTTTCACAATTTAACACGCACCTATAAATATCTACATGGGTAATTCCATATAAAACTAGGACAAAAAAAAAAAACTCTGACACCCACCCTCTCAGATTTTCTTGAAATTTACACCATTTGTACATACTATTGAGAGTAGCAAAAGTGCAAAATTTCAGCCCATAACTCCAAACGGTTCCAATGATACGACGTTTTGAAATTTGGGCTAAAATACCCCAATTTGCACCTATGTCGGCCATTTTGGATTTTTGCGTTTTACAAATCATTCAATATCTCAGGTCCAGATTGACCAAAAGGGCTGAAAATTGGTGCCTGAGTGTTTTTGAGGGTGTTGAATCCTAAAATGAGAAGAAAACAGACTATTTCTAAAGTTAAAGAGGTGATTTATTTAATTTAAAATTGACGCAGCTAATTAATTGGTCTCGTTACCAAGGTGAACTCCTGATGGGATTGCCGAAGGTGCCCAACTCAGACAGCGTGCAAACTTTCTGGGGATAAACTAGACATAATAGACTACTTGTGTGTAGGAAATCTTTTTGGCATCTCAAAGACATCAAAAGTTATAGTTGTGTACATTTGGACATATTCTTGCAGTATAATGAGTACCAATTCTGCACTTGCTAGCTGTACACACTCTTTTTAATGGTTAGAACAGCAGTATAAGTTGCTATATTTAACATTTGTACAGTTTTTAACTTTAAAGAAACTTTGAAGAACCATCTCAACCTATCTGTTGATAAGTTTTCCAAGAAAATGGAAGTCATGAGAATATTAACTTGAATTAAGTCTTATGCTAAAAAACTTTTTATGTGCAGGAATGCCTTAGATTTATTTTATGCTTGTAAATTCTCTTATCAGAATGAGATTTGAAATATATTGTGAAGCACAGAACTGTCTTTGTCTCTGGTTGGGAAAAGTCTGTGAAGTATCTAGTTGAAGGAAGTTAATTTGTACCATCTTAGACCTTAAAAAGAATGGAAAAATTCTCACTAAAAGACTATTTTTAGAATTGAGTTCAAAGAAAGTTGCAATGGATTGTCTTCTTTGTGTGAGAAAATTCTCATCTTAAGCATTCATTTAGAATGTCAAGTTCAAGCAGTTTCTAATACATTGTCTTCTTTTTAAGAGAAAACTTATTCAAAGTCTATTCAGGATGTAACTTTGAAGAGGATCTCATAATGTCTTGTCTTCAGGATATTTGATTTAGTTCTTATGAAATGCAGTGCTGGTTAAAACATGACTTTCATGGTAGGAGTATAAACTTTTCAAAATATAGTGTTTTATCTATTTAGATACAAGAAAAATAGAACAGAAAATATTTAACTTATCAAGTGAACTCAGCACCTAAGAATGGAGACACAGTGTACTGTTGGTATGATATCAGAAAGCAAATGTCATTTGACCACATATTCAAAAACTGTTGGTATAGAAGCAGTGCTGGCACTTGACCCTGAAACCAGCTTGTCATTTATATTCAGAATTGTAAGGCCTGTTCTCCACATTAGGATTTAACTGGTGTCAGGGTCAAGTGCCAGCACTGCTTCTATACCAACAGTTTTTGAATATGTGGTCAAATGACATTTGCTTTCTGATATCATACCAACAGTACACTGTGTCTCCATTCTTAGGTGCTGAGTTCACTTGATAAGTTAAATATTTTCTGTTCTATTTTTCTTGTATCTAAATAGATAAAACACTATATTTTGAAAAGTTTATACTCCTACCATGAAAGTCATGTTTTAACCAGCACTGCATTTCATAAGAACTAAATCAAATATCCTGAAGACAAGACATTATGAGATCCTCTTCAAAGTTACATCCTGAATAGACTTTGAATAAGTTTTCTCTTAAAAAGAAGACAATGTATTAGAAACTGCTTGAACTTGACATTCTAAATGAATGCTTAAGATGAGAATTTTCTCACACAAAGAAGACAATCCATTGCAACTTTCTTTGAACTCAATTCTAAAAATAGTCTTTTAGTGAGAATTTTTCCATTCTTTTTAAGGTCTAAGATGGTACAAATTAACTTCCTTCAACTAGATACTTCACAGACTTTTCCCAACCAGAGACAAAGACAGTTCTGTGCTTCACAATATATTTCAAATCTCATTCTGATAAGAGAATTTACAAGCATAAAATAAATCTAAGGCATTCCTGCACATAAAAAGTTTTTTAGCATAAGACTTAATTCAAGTTAATATTCTCATGACTTCCATTTTCTTGGAAAACTTATCAACAGATAGGTTGAGATGGTTCTTCAAAGTTTCTTTAAAGTTAAAAACTGTACAAATGTTAAATATAGCAACTTATACTGCTGTTCTAACCATTAAAAAGAGTGTGTACAGCTAGCAAGTGCAGAATTGGTACTCATTATACTGCAAGAATATGTCCAAATGTACACAACTATAACTTTTGATGTCTTTGAGATGCCAAAAAGATTTCCTACACACAAGTAGTCTATTATGTCTAGTTTATCCCCAGAAAGTTTGCACGCTGTCTGAGTTGGGCACCTTCGGCAATCCCATCAGGAGTTCACCTTGGTAACGAGACCAATTAATTAGCTGCGTCAATTTTAAATTAAATAAATCACCTCTTTAACTTTAGAAATAGTCTGTTTTCTTCTCATTTTAGGATTCAACACCCTCAAAAACACTCAGGCACCAATTTTCAGCCCTTTTGGTCAATCTGGACCTGAGATATTGAATGATTTGTAAAACGCAAAAATCCAAAATGGCCGACATAGGTGCAAATTGGGGTATTTTAGCCCAAATTTCAAAACGTCGTATCATTGGAACCGTTTGGAGTTATGGGCTGAAATTTTGCACTTTTGCTACTCTCAATAGTATGTACAAATGGTGTAAATTTCAAGAAAATCTGAGAGGGTGGGTGTCAGAGTTTTTTTTTTTTGTCCTAGTTTTATATGGAATTACCCACATGCCATTAATTTATGTCACTCTTGTCTGTCGAAGACTTCAGTTAGGTAGTCGAAAGGTTGTATATTTAATAAATTTAGTCAGAGAACGTGTCTCAAAATTAATCATGTCTCAACCTGGCTGCGCAATCTCCATATTTTCCTGACAGTTTCCTTGTTATAGGAGTACAAGCAGGGGGACTGGGGAGGCTGCAGCCGTCCTCAGGTTCGAGCGTCGTCAAATTTTTCGGGCGATCTTTCTGTATTTTTGAGTGGAGGCTATATTTTAGAAAAAAACTGATTACTTTTTCTCGAAAAAAAAAATTTATCATTCGTCCCGACTTCGAAAATGAAGTGACCGGAACCCTGTAAATTTTTTCGCAACCTGCAAGGGGGTTCGGATCTCATTTCTCCCCTTGTCTTGATGCGGCTTAGTTCGCGGTCTCCACGTTAGGTGGACTCATGGTTATGGTATCTTAATTTTCTATTCTGATCACTTTCGTTTCCGAAAGGAGGCAACTTCAGGAATGCGCAAGTTCGACGAATATTTTTGATCAATATTACGTTCATCATCGTTGAATTCAGTGGTGTTTCCTATTCCCACATTCCAGACAGTGCCGTAGTGAAGGGTTGATCACTGGGTGATGTATTGAGGTTTTAGGCCTCCTATAAAAATATATTGTATCAGAAAGCTGAATGTATGTGGACTGACGCAGTTGCTCCCCTGTAATCTACTAAAACAGTCCTTACAATTTTTAATTTCAAATTTCGGAATTTCAATATAGAAATTGTAATTGTATAATGTTGCACTCCCTTCCCCCATCCAGTTTATACGTCTTTGTCTTTAGAACTGATATACGGGAACTTTGATCACCGAAGTAGAGCCCCTTTTTGAGCGATATAGGGATTTTGGACCCTGGAGTAGAGGCCTTTTATAACTGGTATAAGGGACTTTGAACACTGAAACAGAGGCTCTTCGTAACTGATATAAGAGACTTTGGTCACTGAAATAAGGACCTTTCAAGCTGGTGCTGCAAAGCACGCAGGCCGTGAAATTGAAGCTCTCCACATCTGATCTTATTAAGGAATCTAGGGAGACTGGGCAATAGAATAGGCCCCCTAAGTAAGTGATGTGGGGAGTTTAGTCACTGAAAACAGAGCCCTTCGCAACTGAAATTTAGACTTCGGACACTGAAAGTCTGAAAAAGACCTCCTTGATTTTATTGGAGGATGTTACACCACCACATTCCCACTCGGCATGGCACTGATTGCAGAATTGCATCGTCGGTTCACGTGAGCACTGTTTTCCATATACTGACTGATATAATCTTACTCTAGAAATTTTGAGGGATCCAAGGGGTTTTCGAAGGATCACAGCCGGTTGACCATTCAGCCAGGAGACCGTGCCCGATTTTGCAGGATATCATATGGCAGGCCTGGTCGAAACCATGCGAAATGGTACCTGAATTCACGAAAATCACTACCATTTTAGCAATCATTCCCACAACGTCGTGTTCCGCTGGAAAATTATTTAGCAGGCTCAGACGAATAAAACGTACGTACGAAATACCATGGGGCCAGGAGAGGCTCGGTAGCATAGCACCGATAAACATTGAAATGGATTATGCGAATCGAGTGATTGAAGAAAACGTGGAACCAATCAGGTCGCAACGCTTATTTCTTTGAACTTGCATAAGTGTGAAATCAGCGAGGACTTTAATTTATTCACATCTTGAAAGACTTGACACCTTGGCATTCAATATGGCATTCAGACATTCATGCTTGAACAGTGATGACCGCAAAGATATATAAGTGGATGGCAGTTACATTAGAAATTATTATCTTCTTCTAATCTAGGATTTGATCATGAGAGCAAAAACTTAGCACTTCTAGACTTGAAATATTGTCAACTGATATCATTTTAGTATTGCGTAAAATTATTAGCACAGTTTTGTTGAACTCTTATTGGTCAGTTCATTTTGATAATTCGGGCGACGTAGAAAATTTTTGGCCAACAGGCCTCATCACCCCTCCCCCCACTAGTTGTAATCAGTCCCGTATGCTTATGCCCCTCATTTTCTTCAAGCCTTATATGACCACTTTAGTACTGTTTCAAGCATACATTTTAGATTAGAGTACAATTCCAGCACGGTGAGAATCTTAAACGTCAAACCATTACAGCCGATTGGACGCATGTCCGGACATTGTAACAGACAGTTGGTGCTCGTACCAAGGCACCCTACCTAGGCACAGAGTGTGAACAGGCCGTGAGATCCAACGAAGATATTCTTAAACCTTTTCTCCACCTATATTTTCAGGCTTGTAACTTCTAAACTCAATTCTTTAAACCATAATTTCATTGGTAAAATTGCAGGGGTTTTTTAACGTCTTCCCCAGTCCCTTTTGAGTTACCCGAGAGAGAAAAGGATGTTGACATTGGTTTGGAAAGGTCGCCTGTCCTTGGCCACAAACAATCACCCAATCTCGTTTGGTGACTTTTCAATTTTACTACGAATAAGGTTAAACGCATTTTATTCCAAAATGTACCTTACAGACGTGATGAAGCTTCTTTTGCCTTCATGAAGTTGTTACGTGAGCCAGTTCTTAACTTCTTTGTATCGATAATATCAGCACAACGGCTTGGTTTCGTATAGATAATACCAGCATAACATTTGGTTCAATAATGATGACAATACCAGCATTAAGGCTTGTTTCAATATTTATTGTTTGGTATATGGTCTTTCACGCAAATGGGTTCTTTCAAGTGTGATCAGCCCAACCACAATTCTAGATTTTTTTTTAAAACAAAACAGCGATCTAAGATTTATCTTGTGTGAGAAAAATTCACAAAACGTTCTTTCTCCGACGTCGAACTTACGACCTCGCGTTCCACTCGAAATTCGCAAACTTTCCTTCACGTTCCGACACTGCTTCGTTTGTACCCGTAACTTATTCGGTTATTACGTAATTGCCACGGACCCATCCAAATCCCCACACCAAGTCACCTGCATAGTGCTGCTTTCACCGTTCATAGAAAGGTCAGTGGACACCAAAATGTTGAAATTTAAACAAAGTTCCACAGATCATAGTGACGTATTACAGAAATTTTCTTTTTATAAAAGGCAGTTCTAGAATTTCATCTAAACGGGAATTGCAGAGGAGTTTTCAAAGTAGCGGTAAGGCAAAAATTACCGAAGAAACATTGGTGGAGAAAATCAATCAAATTTCTCTGGGTTCAATAAAGACGTTTGTTTACTAGTTTGATGACCACTAGTCAACTGGAAACAAGAGTAAAGTCGCCGAAAAACTGGAGGAGTTGGCAATTGCCTGCCTTGGCTCCCAACTGCACGTTTCCGACAAAATCGCGACAAGTAACTCGTTTTGTCTCATTCAATATCTCCAAGTACTCTACATTTCCATCCTTTGAAAACTTCTTCCTTCTCCCATTCTTCACTGTATTTTTTCTTGTCTTTTGCCCACTTTCCCATATTTCACATTTTACAAATCTCTACTACGACAAAAACATGTGGCAGCAGTGACCTGCGAATACTAATTCTAGCACAAAAAAACGCAAGAGAAAATTATTTCCTACCCAAAAAACCGCAACCAGCAATCTCCCAAAATTTCCCGCAAGCAGGCTCAAAAACCAGCCTAACTGGGAAGGAAAACCGCCGACCTGACAGCATTACCTCACGCGAGGCATGTTCGTGCTCTGTTATTGGAAAGTATCGCTGAACGGTCGTTTGACCACATTTGACTTCCGGGGAGTGAAAGGAGGCAACTTCAGTAAAGACGTCTGCACGTTTTTCATGTCAAGGACGCATTGGACTCAATTTTTTCTTTTTTATTTCTTTTCAAAACTGTTTATTTTTCCTCGCCCAGAGCAAATGAATGATTTTATTGTTCACGGACATGCTTTTACTGGTGATTATTTCCTGCAGCAGTGGGCTGTCGTAGCCGTTTAACAGTTTATGTTCCACTGGCACTACTGACCTGTCGGTCGTCCCTTGGAGGTATACCCTGGAAGGAGGTGACCAATGGGGTGACTGGAAAAATTTCAAGCGTCCAACGCGCTTGTTGAAATGTCTGTGATCTTGAGATTCAGGATTATTTTGAATATTAGAGTTAGGGTTAAGTTTGGGGTAAGGATTTAGGGTGGTATGTATTAGCATTTTTTGACAGTGTTAACGCAGTGGTTGTCAATCATTTTTGAATGAACGCCAACCTGCCACTGATGCCTAATACTGAAATCTCTTGTCGCCCTTTCTGAGCATGCTCAGTCCCATTTCTGTGCCCGCACCAGTGCCTAGTCTCAGAGCAATACTCTACTGAATAACAGTAATATGTATAGTTATTTAGTTCAGCCTTGCCAAATTATCAGTGTTGGATTTTAGCGCTAAATGACTACTGGCGTAAGTGCAATTGTCTTGATATGTCAACGCATCCGCCTCAACCTGTGGTTGGTACTCAAGGATAGAAAATGAATATTTTAAGTAATGGTTCGTTGTCGAAACTGACTGAGGTAGCTAAGTTGTTCATTTGTGAAGGCGTGTAGCGCCGAGACGAATAGCCATCTTAGATAACTAGCCGTCTTAGACCTTGATAAGCAAAGTTTCTCGTGGGTTTGTACAAGAAAAAAAAATTGTTTTCCATTTGTTGTTTGAAACTAGTTGCACAGTAAGGGTAGGTGAAAATTTTGGTTCGAATAGCATAAAATGTAAATTTGTTTTCTTCGACATTTTAGTAGTACAAGTAAGTACGTAAAAACAGCGAGTGATAGTATTCAGTAAGGAAAAGCAATACTAGTGCTTATCTTAGAGGATAATTACATGGAGATTTTCATCCCGGGCTGAAGTTCCAGTTCGATTGACCGGGCTGAGATTTTATCCCGGCCTTCTGATAAAATACGTGAAAAACGGAGCTCGTGATTACACAAAGAAAGTTTTGACCCTGGCTGAAACGTCAGCCCGGTTTGAGCTAGCCCGGCAGAAAATTTCAGGCCGGTTGACAAGGCTGGAAAAGTCCATGTAATTGCACGAAAAAATTTCAGTCCGGGCTGAAAAGATGAGTGACAGACGTGGGAAGATGCAAATTGCCAAAACAACAGAGGCTACCGACAAAGTCCTGCCTGGGTTCACTTTCGATTTCAGTTTCATTCCGGGCAGAAATATTTCAAGTAATCAGGACTTTTTTCAAACCCGATTTGCTGGGGTGAAATTTCCCCATGTAATCAGTCCCTTAATTTCTAACTGAACTGCTTTGCAAGAATTCTTGGTGTCCCATGGGGACCACTGTTATTGTGAGTTGAAATGTAAATTTAAACCGCGTTGACTGCGTTTCATGTATTGAAGTAGGTGGACAGATTCCTCAATATTTTTTTGCTCTAAAAAGAGGAAAACATGTTTTGTCATGCTGTTCTTGTTGGTTCTTGATAGAGGGCAACCATGGCAACTTAATGAACTTTTGTGTGAAGCTTGAGGAATAGGAAATAGAAAATTGTTTCAGCCAATATTTAGGCTCACTGGTCAGAAATTAACTCATTCAAAGACGAAAGGTTGTTATTGCTGGTGCAGAAAATAATGCCAGACTACGTGGTAAGTAACGTTAGAAAGTACGAATGTACTTATTTCATTTACATTCTCATATTATTTTATAGTTTTTTTATGGGAATGAAGGCAAAAATCTTCAATTTTGCCCATATCCTTACAATCTAGTTTTCGGATGTTCTTCTTGACGCACTCCAGTAATCAGAATCAATCCGTCCTTGACAGTTTATACTCAACTTAGACAACTTATCCAACGGAGAGGTCTTGGGGGAAACGAACTTAAAGTTTACCCAAAGAGTAGCACAGTGCGATGATTAAGTCCCTATTCTATAAAAAGCTAAGAATAGGTAACTTTGTCTGCTCTTTGAGGTTTATCTACCAAGAATGGCCCCAGACGAGAGTAGAATGAGGTAGAGTCCCTCGTTGGAAAGCTTTTGCTAGCCGGAAGCGGAAAAAACTATCAATTGGTCTGGGAACGAAATGTGGACAAAAAGATCGGCCAACCGAAACTTCTATATTGGTATATTAAAATGATAAAAGGTAAAAATAGATGTTTATTTCAACGCATTAGCCATAGAATTGCAAAAAAGTATTTTCTTAGCTGTCGAAGTAAAAGAGTTAAATGAGGGACAGGGAAGTCGACCGACGTTTCTGAAATTAAACCGCAAAATGTGAACATTAATCGAGAGCAAACGACTAGGACGAGGTGTTAACTGTTGGCTACAGTTAATTAGTGATATTTGAGTGGCGTGCGTGCATTTCTTCGTTAATTTCGCAAAGACGAATACGATATGTAACCACTGCTCTACTATCCAATTCATTGTAGCTCAATAGTTAGGACACTACATCGGCGATCAGAAGGTTGAGGGTGCAATTCCTGTCAGGGGTATCGAAAAGTCTTCTTGGTTCAAAAGAAGCATGCGAACTTAAGATTGGTAATAAAACTTATTGTAGACCTCTCGGCTATAGTTGAAAATCTATGTTTTAAGTCTACAAAATATTGAAGATGAAGAAAAACGACTTCTGTACCCTTGCTGTAACGTTATAATACATGAAGATACTCAAATTAACGATTGTGCCAACTTCCATGTATTTACATATATTATTAGAGAAGTTATTGTGGGTTGAACCCCACTGGCCATATGAGGTGCATTAGCGGTTTTATGGGGATATCTGGGGTGGGCTTGACCCACATCCCCACCAAATTAAAACAGCGTACACTCTGCATTGGACAAAAACTCGATAGGAAACAGTAACTTAATAGTTTTATATGTACTGTATTAGACATTTGAGATATATTGATGTACTGAAATTTATTTTTACGAGTTATGAATTTATTGTGTATTTTCTCTGCTAAGCTTTCAATTCGGCGTCATAGTATTGTTTTAATGAACAGAAAAAACTGCTGGGTAACCGGCCAGCAGTTGAGGTTCCATGGGGGATTCTGGTGGACAAGACTTCCAAATTAGCACAGCGTATGTGCCACTCCGATGGTGATTAACATGTAATTTATTGGGTAAACTAAAGATGAGTGGAAGGTTGAGGCTTATAACCCAAACTACCCTATTTACCTGATAAGTTTTTGGAAAAAATTGTTGGGATTTGCGTTAAAATGTGACCAGGAGTAACACGTCAACGGTTAGAATTAGGGCTAGGGTTAGAGTTAGAACTAGGATCCTAACTCCAATTCTATCCTAACCCTAACCATAACATTCAGGATAATTTTAAATCTTAAGACCATTGGCATTTCAGGATTATCCTGATTCTGAGGTGAGAGGAATGAGGTAAATGAAATTCTTGATTTTTCAATTCAACTCTCTTCACAGTTACCAAATCTCAGTGGGTACTTTCTAGTGCGCACCCATCTTGTGAGTTGTAATCGGAGCCCGCAATAATTGGTTTCCAGCGCTAACTCCTCATAAGAATACAAATATGCCCATCCATTTTGTTTCATTTTCAGGTAATGTTTCCATTCACTTTGTGCAAACCCACCACTGCCCCCTCTCATTTTTCAAATCCTAAAATCACTAATGGTGAGGTTACAAAGCACAAGCTCTACAGAGCTAAACGACCATTCTCACTCCTATAATTATCAAAACAACTTCAATTTTCTCTCTGCAAATGCATTTACATGCAAAGAGATATAGAATAAGGTCATACGCGTACGGGCCGGCAGGGGCAGGAGGCAACTGCCCCCCCCCCCCCAAAAAAAAAAAAAAAATTGGTGAGGATCACATTCGGGCAAGTAGCTCAGGCAGAATTGGTAAAAATAAATTTCTAAGCGTGATTAAAACAAAAAAATTTTCAAAAATCGGATATTAGCGTGCATTCAGGTTCCATATATATACCGTGTGCAGTATGTAATTCTTGTTCCTTGGTTTTCTCTTACTAAACATTCGAGGAGAGCGGTTCGGGCAGATTGTCTCTGCCCCCCTCCCCCCAAATGATTAGGGCGCGTACGCCTATGAATAAGATGCATCTTTCTTTCTCAAAATCATTAATAATTCACGAAAAAATCCAAAAGAAATACATAAATAATCAGTATTTAGAAATCGGAGGAAGATTACAGCAGATTTTTTCCAACTTTCGGCTGGATTTTCGCCTAAAATACTGGTTTGCTTGAGAAGTAATTTCAAACACTCGTTTAGTGTTCTTCCTCCGATTTCTAGATGCCTCGAAACTCGTTAAAAGAGCTCGGCTTCGCCTCGCTTTTTAAACTCGTTTCTCGGTATCTAGAAATCGGAGGAAGAACACCAACTCGTACTTGAAATATTACTTCAAGAGACAGTTGTTCAGAATACTGTTAACCCTTTCCTGTCCGAGATGTCTCTCCTTGGCGAGTAAAGTTGTCTGGCATTGGCCAGAGTAAAACTGAAAAGTCTGGTACTGATCAGAGAGACTTAATCCTTAAAATTTTAAAAATCTTGGTGCGAAAAAACTCTCAAATTACCTCTAAGGAATTAGCTGGAATTATTTAATTTAAATAAATTAAGTATAAATTATTACATAATAGATTTAATCTTAATCCGGGAAGGTTTTATCTCATCAAGTTAGCCGAAACGGTCTTTGAAGAACTGATACCTCGGGCGAGTTGTTTGAAGCCCTGATAATTTATGTAACTTAAATTTTATAGAACAACCTGAGACATATCTTCTAGATAGAGCAACTTGGAGGCACATGATTTAGGTTCTACAGTTCTTACCATGGTTACCGCTCGTCACTCACTGGGACTTAACCGTGAGAGAAGCTATCCAGGTCTCGTACATCGGGCTCCAGGTAAGAAAGTTCCGGTAAACTACATTTCCTGTTCATTATCCTCTGGACCACTCGTTTGTTATTTTCTTTAAAATGTTACTGGCAGCGTTTGTAAAATGGCCACTGTATCTGTTTTGTGCTGGTCCCCTTTCCAAAACCACACAATCGCGTTCCTCCGTGCTCACGGTGTAACATATGGTCTTGAAATAAATTACTAACGACAGAAAATGTGTTGAAAATCCAGTTATGTACCACACACAAGAGGGAAAATTTGACCAATAATTAAACATCGAGAAAAGCCTTTGGGAAACGAGGTGAAACTGAATTTCTATAGTTGCTCTCCGTAGCGTTTGATTAAAGGGTAAAAATTCTCTCTAGAGTTTGACAAACCAACGGAAAATTTAGTTAAAATGTCATAGCCAGGTTATCGAAAGTGTTCTGGACTCCTATTTTCTGTCAGTCCAATTTCGACAGCATCTCTCTTTGAGGTTCGTTCTTGGTCACTATAACATATGAAGGTGCGCCGCAGCTACGGGAAAACGCAAAGACAGATGCCCCCTCTCCCCGTTGCCGGTGGTTGCAGGTGCACCACCCAATAAGAAGAAGCGATGGTGCCATCACGATATCTTATACTTAGATTTGAATTAATTTTATCACTGTAACTAAATCCGGTAGACAAAGTAAAACCATTAAAAGATCTGGTGTCATTTTTCTCAAAGATTGGCAAAACTCAAATTCTACAGTTTGATGTTTAAGAAACATGGGTGCTTGGATATATTGAGGTAGATGAACGATCTTCAAGCTCGATACTCAGAAAATGATTTCTAAGCCCCAGACGGGGATCGAACCCGCAACCTTCTGATGACCGGTTGGACGCTCTAACCATTAAGCTACCGAGACTTAGATGGTGAGCTAAGGTGCAAATTCGATATATATGTGCGACCTAAGTGAAAGCCACTATATATTGATAATGATTGAAGCAGTTTGATGTTTGAGAAACATGAGAGCTTGGATTTATTGAGGTAGATGAACGATCTTCAAGCTCGATACTCAGATAAACGGTCATCAGAAGGTTTCGGGTTCGATCCCCGTCTGAGGCTCAGAAATCATTTTCTGAGTATCGAGCTTGAAGATCGTTCATCTACCTCAATATATCCAAGCTCTCATGTTTCTCAAACATCAAACTGCTTCAATCATTATCAATGTATAGTGGCTTCCGCTTAGGTCGCACATATATTCGAATTTGCACCTTAGCTCACCATCTGAGTCTCGGTAGCTCAATGGTTAGAGCCTCTAACCGGTCGTCAGAAGGTTGCGGGTTCGATCCCCGTCTGGGGCTTAGAAATCATTTTCGAGTATTGAGCTTGAAGATCATTCATCTACCTCAAATTCTTCAGCTAGAACATACACTAAAGTTGAAGTATACGTTGAGACACCTTTATTCCTTAAAAACTATTGTTGACTTACTGACAAACGTTCACTGTGTGCATCTCCAGTTTAGAATGTTAATTTAATGAACACAGTTGGACGGCTTCTCATATCGAATTAAAAATTCCCTTTTGCTTGTTTGCTAGGTCAAGTGAAGGTGAACTTTTTCTCGAGATTCTGCCCTCGCTGGCCTGGTTTACATCCAACGTTCCTGAACATATTACCGGGTGACCGGACATTTTGCCGAAAGACACTTTGCCGAAAGACATTTGGCCGAAAGACACTTTGTCGAACGGATATTTTGCCGACGGACATTTTGCCGATCGGACGTTTTGTCGAACGGACAATTTGACGAACGGACTTTTTACAGAAAAGACATTTTGCCGAACAGACCATTTGCCGAAAAAAGCGATATTTTGTGGAATATTTTTTCATCAAAAGAACACCCACGTTGTTTGTCAAATGCTTGAGAGATGACTCATTTTTCGCCTCTGAACACAACTACCATTGCGTGGGAATCGCAATTCTCATGTTGGCCATTAGCGGTGCATAACCATAACGAAAATTTGTTTGTGTAGCGGATGACTCATTTGTTTGGAACGTGTTTTTACCTATATAAAGGCAACGGCGCAAGAACATTTTATTCTGGTAACATGGAATGCATTCAAACTTCTCGGGGAAATCGTAAACTGCTTTACGAAGGTTATGTTTATGTTTTGGACAAGAAGAAAGAAGGATCGGCTTACTGGAGGTGCGAGAAACGTAAAGAATGCTCTGGCAGACTATCAACTCTAGCGGACACATTATGGCATCAACCATCAGAACATTCTCACCCACCTGATCCAGCTCGCGTTGCCGTTCAACGAGCGGTGTCAGCTATGAAACATCGTGCTGAGAATTCTGAAGAATCTACCAGCAATATTATTCAGAGCTGCACCCAAGATTTTCCGCTCTCCGCCGCGGGAAGTCTTCCTAAAAAAGAAACGCTGGCAAGAATGATCAGAAGAAAACGAAAAGCCCCAGATGGTGATGATATCCCTGATGACATGTGCCAAACTACACGTGGGGAACAGTTCCTGGCGCTTCATGATGAAAACTTAGATCTCTACGTCTTCGCAACCAATAAGAACTTGGACATCCTTGCACGCCAAAGACATTGGTTCTGCGACGGAACTTTTGATAGCGCACCGATGGGGTACCAGCTATACACACTACACGTGATCGCCGATGGTTCCAGAACTGTGCCCGTTGTGTACTGCATCGCAAGAAAAGATCGAAATACGTACGACCACATCTTCCAGTTCCTTAAAGATCGTCGACAAAATCTCTCTCCACTGACAGTGATGATTGACTTCGAGATCGACACCGCATCGCGTAACATAAGCATTCCAAGAATTAATGGCAGCGCTTATAAAAATTCACAAAATATCGCTTTTTTCGGCAGACGATCTGTTCGGCAAAATGTCTTTTCTGTAAAAAGTTCGTTCGCCAAATTGTCCGTTCGACAAAATGTCCGATCGGCAAAATGTCCGTCGGCAAAATATCCGTTCGGCAAAGTGTCTTTCGGCCAAATGTCTTTCGGCAAAGTGTCTTTCGACAAAATGTCCGGGAACCATATTACCGAGCTAATTCCCACTACCAGAACAGTGTTCCCGTTGTAGGTTCATAACCCACTATGATGATATCTATCAAACTCGAGGAAGACACAAAGGTCGACTGCTGTGTTTTTGGATATTTGGCTCCACTACAAGGAATTTTTTCGAATTACTTTAATCAGAATTTTAGTATATCTCAACTTTCAAGTTTCATTTTACATCAAATTTTGGTTTAGTTCTATTCTTCCTCGTCATCTTAAACAACGGTAAGTTATTCTTGCCTTATATCTTGTATGAAAGTGACAAATTTAGAGAGGACGTATGTGCTGCATCATTGCAAGTTTGATGCACAAACTTGTTTATCTGTTGCCGAAAGAATTAAAACATTTGTCTGCATGTAGACTTTAATTCTCCACTTAAAGGCTTATTTTCGGACAATTCATTCTCACCGTAGCTGAATATCATCATTAATAAACCGTAATGGTTGCTTGACGTATACAGCTTGATGAAGAAAGACCATGTTCAGATAACGTTTGACTGAAAATACGATATCAGAAGAGATAACAGATGTGGTAGCGATGACGTTGCCTGTTTAGTTTATGAAGTTAACGAGATTATTGACTATATTGTACGGTATTATTGCTTAAGGAACTGTTACGTTCAAGGAAACATGTTACTTGGATGAAAAAGATGAAAGCGAGTTTCAAACAACGCTTTGAAGTAACAACTGTAACCCCGTTGCATGGCAAATTTTGGTAACGACACGGCAAATTAGCCGTGCCGAGACCTACATATTATACAGAGGTGCTCGGTATCGCTAAAGTTTAATCCACGGGTACAAAATTTTAACAAGTCCACACTCTACACTGCGAAAATGTACCCAAAATAGCGGAACCTGTGCGTAAATTTTAGCAGTGCTGTACCCAAATTGTTAACACCGTAAACGCGGTTTGTGTGTCCTTTTAACAGACGGTGAGATCCCAAGAGCATGAAACTCGTTATCGTTGCTAGAGAATTGCAAACTTAAGAAACGTTCTCCGAATATAAGTTATTACTTGAGCAAAAAATGCGCCAAATTTTGTCTTCTATGACCATATTCTGCATTTCTAATCCCGGCTTGATAGAAACTTCGCTAAATCCTTAATGAATATATCAATAGGAAAACAACACATAGGAGTGGGCTGAAAAGATTTTAGAATTGCGCTTTTTCCTGACGGGTGAAGAAAGTCTGGTGGTCAAATGTCAGGCACTTTGCTCTTATTGAGGAACAGCGGTAACGCTTGGGATTTACTCCGTACTTATTTAATCAAAATAATCTTGTTTATGAGTAGTTTTACTCGAATGACATTTTTAATTCAATGAAGTCGACTGCATTTCAAAGGAACTCGACAGAATAACAACAGGAGGTTCACCTTTTAATACAAAGAAGAGAGCACATCTTATTTTCTTTATATGCTCTAAAAATATGGCTCATTATCGCTCAGCGTTGAGTAGATTATCTTTCTCAGGTAGAACTATAACATTGTTAGTGATGTGTTCGCAAGAAATTTGTTGGGTTGATATGTCAATAATGAATTTACAAGGAAAAATTAACCATTAGTTGAATTTTACGTTTAATTATTGAATTTCTTTCAATGTTATAATTGTTGTACCCCTGTTGTGCGCATATATGGCTTCATTTTCATGTTGTGCTAGTGAGTATAGCGCTCGCATCATCAAGTTCTCGTGGGCCATAAACTGAAACATATTAGAGGAAAATTGCTACCGGTTAATGCTCGCATTCAGTATTTCACGCCACATTCAAAAGGCTTTGTGTGTTCGGGTAGTCGCAACTGCCCATGAAATTCTCTAAATTTCTCTAAATTAGCATCTGAGGAAGACGTTCTGGGTAAGGAGAGATTCACTTAGCCCTACTGTCTTTTTCTTTAACCATCTTTTTTAATTAATTAAATTTAATGATTATAGTTGATGAAATGTTTGTATTCGAATCTTAAGTGAGTCTTGCTGGTTCATAAGCCACCGCCAAAGGAATTGTTATTGACTTTAGTTTATCAATTTATCTGTAAGGAATAACCTGACCACCAATAAAATATAAAACGAGTAACAGTTAGGAGTAAAGCTAGTGTTACACGATGCAACGGTTGGTGAAACCTGTCTCACAACCCACCACAAGAAAGTTTAAAGCGACAGGTGTTACAAGGTGCAATGTCACTGACACAAACTCGCAATGGTTACGTAATGTTGAAACTTTTAAGTTTTGCTGAAACCTGTCTCGCAACGAAAACCGACACAGATTTATGACATTGAGGGGTGTTAAAAGTTGCAATGTGTCATGAAACCTGTCTCCTAATAACGTTGAGAGGCAGGTTTCACAAATCAGTACATCGTGTAACACTAGCTTAAGCTCAAAAAAATTTATCGCATCTCCATGTTGCGTATCCGAAGAAACTTCTAGAAGAAACATAGGAAAAGACTACTGCTGTGTTTCGATCATGTTTTGCATATTTTGAGTTAACTGGTAGGAAGTTTTCCATGTTACTTTTGTGCAAGTGTTTGTATACCTCTTGTCGACAATTCACGTTTTCAACAGATATTGGTTTACTCACATTCTTACGAGCTTTCTTAAACAACAGTACGGCATTCTTGCTATGCAACTAACATAACAGTACAAAATTTGGCAAACATGGATATGCTCAATCTATTTGAGTCTATTATAGTCAAATTACGTTTATCTGCTGGTAAATAAAAATATTTGCCTGAGTTCACTTTTGAATGCCCTATTTTGGTACTTCATTTCATCTAACTCATTCTTACCATACCTCGTTGTCATTAAGTTACTGTAGTCGTTGCTAGGACATATACAGATGCAATCAAGAAAATTATGTTTTATAATACTTGACTGCTAATTTAAATAAAGCCGTCAGACAAGAAAATAAATGTTATGATGACAAGGCCTGCCTCGTATAAGAATAGGATTATGTTATTGACATTAAAGTATGATTTATTTTGATCACTTAAAATGTTGCTTTAAAGGAAACATCTAACTTGAAGCAAAGAGATTAGATATGATTCACAAACGACGCTTTGAAGCAACCGTAAGGTGTCGATTTAACAGAAAGTGAAATTGGAAGTGTTTGAGTCTCTGTTGCTGGAGAACTGCAAAGCAAGATAGAAAATGGATAGAAAATTTTGCAAATCGTCAATGAATGCCACCGCAGGCTGGAGAACAATGCGTAGGAGTGCATGGTCTTAAGTAATCTTAGTTATGACTTCGCTTATCTTTACCAAGTGATGCGATTTTGTTGCTCAAACTGTCAGATTCCTTGTTCATGTTATAAAACAGTAGTAACGCCAGGAAATTATTCTGTACTTATTTAGTCGCAATTTAGACATGAACTGTTCTTGTCGAATGACAATTTGAATTAAATAGAGCCGAATGCATTTCAAAAGAAATTGACATTATAGCAACAGGAAGTCTACCGGCCATCACCGCATTCTTTTATTCAGTCAATAAATTTTTGGGCGATTCATCAGGCATGCAGTCTGGATTTGCGATGGGTTATTTATTTAATTTCTGATTGGATCATCCAAAATTGTCACAATTTTGTTCTTACTGAAATCGTTCTGTACAAGTTTTACCAACCCTTTCTGCTTCGAGACGTAAAAAGTCGGATACAGACCGAAAAGAGGTGAGGTCTTTTCTATTAAAAACACCTAAAACTTTATCACGGTCGTAATGTACACAATTTTACATGCAGCACTTTTGATTTATGGGGGACAGGCTGAATGTGGAAGGCATTATCCGAAAGGGGAAAATGGTTGATGTTCTAAAGCCCTAAAATGGCCGCCTTGCTAATACTGTTGAGAAAAATTGGCATCCAAAGTGGGCTTATGATTCATGGTCATCTATGCAAGAGCCGAAATCAAACATGTTAAAGCAATCAAGTTGATACAACTTGATGCAACTGTATTATCAAGTTGATACAACTGTATTATCAACGTGATCAGTGATAATGGTATGAAAGAAGAAGTTTAAAACATACCTAAAGTGTTAAAATAATCAAATTTTCAATCCTTTCTTTAAATTTTCCTATGAACTGACATTACAAATCTAAATAAGCTCATCCGTCTCAAATTTATTCATTTAGCCATAGGGTCTAGAAGGATCGTTACAACAGGAGGTAGACCTCGCGAATACTTTTCTTGTTAACTGAGCTTTTGTCCAACGTAAAAACGCTTGTTTTTCTAAGAGTCATTGCACTCTACTTTGGTGTTACAGTTACACAGTGCTGTGAACTACTTCCCGGCTTGAAAAAAGTAGTAACTTCACGGGTAAACAGTTATTTCTTTGAGGAAGAAAACTTTGACTGCAACTAGTCACAAAACTTCCACATAAAAAATAGCCATAGTTGATTGTTTCCTGTACACTTCATGCAAAGTATTTCTGCTTGCCATTCAGACGGAGAGTGTTGTACTCTGTCTCTAGTTACTGGGTGATTGATTTTACACCATGAAACCGTATGCTATGTAGTCGGATTGATGGTCCGAAAACAATTGCAAGATTTCACTTGTCAATATTCATTTTGGCTTTACTTGACGTGGTAACCAAGGAATGTAACTGGTAACTCGTTTCCCAAAGTCAATTACTCTTTCCTGTAATTTTTACCGGTAACCAGTTACATTTCACCTCCTGCAATTGAAACTGTTGCCAGTCACCATAAATAAATAATGGATGCAGTGCTGGTGTGTCATATGAACTGTCCTGCTTAGTTATGTGAGTTGCAGTATGTCGGTAATTTGTTAGTTATTATATCCACAAGTAATCAATTACTGATATGTTTAAATTTGCAGACCTTGGAAGCAATTAAGCTACTTCCATTATCAAGCAGTAGACATATTAGCCAGCATAAATTGCAGTTGAGTCGACCATTTCAATTACTTTATTGCTGTAAGGTTAAAGCTCAGCAAGTCACTTGTGATCAAGAGGTCACATGTCCCATTTTCAGGGAGTGTGACATCTTTTTTGAGCATTAACCCATGAGATACACAGACAACCATTTCTACTTTATTCTGACTATTATCAGGCAAATTTATTCGTTAAATGGAGAGTTTAGGCTGGCTGTTTTTTTGGCTTTACAAGAAATATAATTCATGTAGTAATTTTACCCAACCCCATTTTCAGCTTGGAATTGGCTGACCTATTTCGAACTCTGTCTCCAAAATTTTTCAGGTTTGTCTGGTTCCCGAAATCGAAAACTTGCGCTGACTTGTTTTTATGAAATTAAATTATGCATAATTCATATTAATATTGGGAAGGCTCAAAGTTTATGTAAATTATTTGTTGCAGTGGTGGAAAGATTTTTGTTACCCCAGTCAGCTCCAGCAGTCATGCTCACACTGCTTCGGTAATCCAACTCTTTATAGTATCGTTTTAGTTTTTAACAATTCCATCTTATCAGAACCCCTCTGGCCTTGCGAGGTAACAAAAGCGCATGTTACGGAGGGCTAAACGACCATTCTCACTCTTACAATTATAGAAACAAGTTAAATTTTCAATTGTAGGCGAACGCACTTACACCAACAGGAATATGGAATGGGGTGCGTCTTTCCTTCAACGGCCAGTTGTTCAGAATAGTATCGACTTTATCCTAAATATTGTAAAAATATTGATGCACAAAATTCTCAAATTACTTCTAAGGAACTAATTGGAATTATTTTTGATACACTTACTTTCCACACAGAAAGATTTATCTCATCATGTAATGGCCTTTGAAGAACCGATACCTGGAGCCAGTTGTTTGAATATCTAATGGTTTATCTGACTGATAAATCTCGTGAGTGAAGTCTTATCGATTGTTTTAACAAAAAACTTTATATTTTATTTAACAAACTGGAAGATATCTACAAGATAAAGATATTGGAAACACAAGATTTGGACTTGGCAGTTCCTATAAAGAATATTGCTGGTTACTCACAGGGACTTTTCCGTAACTGTGAGTAGGAGAACAATCCGGGAAACTACATTTCCTCTTCGATGTCGCACAGGTCACTCATTCGACATTTGTGTTAAAATGCCACTAACAGCGTTTCTAAAATGCTCACCGTACTTACTTTCTGCGGCTGCCCTTTACACACCCATACAAAAGGGCTCGTCATCAGGCCACTGTAACGTGTAGTCTTTGAATTAATCCCTCGTAACTGAAAAGTTTTTTGCTATCTGTTCAAATTCCAGTAATCTATCAAACACAACAGAGAGAGAAAGAAAGAGAGAGAGAGAGAGAGAGAGAGAGAGAGAGAGAGAGAGTGAGAAAGATAGTGAAAGAAATAGCGAGAGAGTATTTAACCAACTGATCAAACGTCGTGAACAGCCTTTGGAAAACGAAGTTGTTCGATTAAAGGTAGAATGTTCTCTCCAGTGTTTGACATTCCTACTGAAACAAACTATCCTTCTTAAAGAAAATTGGCATAAAACGTCTCAGCCAGGTTATCGAAAATGTTCGGAGCACCTATTTTCCGTTCATCTAATTTCAAAAGTATCTCTCTTTTGGTTCTTCCTTGGATACTATAACATATGAAGGGGAACGGCAGCCACGAGGACACACAGGGGCAGCTTTTCCCTCTGCTCTTTGTTTACAGGGACAATTCCGGGGCAACCATGTGACTTACTAATTAAGAAGAGAAGTGAAGGTACCATCACGATATGCTATACTTACTTTTGAATTTATTGTTTTACCTTTACGAAATCTGGTAAACAAAGTAAGAATATTAAAAGATCTGGTTTGATTTTAAAGGCTACAACTGAAACATACATTTAACCAAAATATATCCTCAATTAACTATTACTCTTTAAAAACTGTTATTGACTTACTGAAAAACGTTCAGTGAGTGTATCTTTCAGTTACGAATGTAAATTTAATAAACACGGCTGCACAGTTTTTCATACTGAATTAAAAATTTCGTTTTGTTTGGTTGTTATGTAAAGTGAAGGTGTTCTTTTTCAAGATTCAGCCGCTGCTACTTCGGCTTACATGCGGCTGCTCTCAACATATTGTCGCCGAGATAATCCTCAACACCGGAACTGTGTTCCTGTTGACTGTTTATTACTCACTACGATGAAGTCAGCGAAACTCGAGGGAGACATAATGAGGGACGACTGCTGTGGTTTCAACATATTTTTCATGTTTTGAGTTGACTACAAGGACGTTCTCCGGATAGTTTTAATCACAGTTGTAGTATATCTCAAGTTCCATTTTACATCAAATTTTGGTTTAGTTCTATTCTTCTTCATCTTCTTAAACAACGGTAAGTTATTTATGCTTTATATCTTGAATGAAAATGTCAAATTTAGATAGAACATGTATGTTGGATTGCTGACAGATTTTTGCACAAACACGCTCGTCTGTTACCGAATGAAATAAAACGCTTACCTCCACACAGACTTCAACAATCCATTTTGAGTCTTATTTTCATACAATTCATCCTCACCCTAACTTAATATCATCGTTAACAAACTGTAATGATGGGCATGACGCATACAGTGTGCTCGGGAAAGACCATGTTCAGATAAGGACAATTTAAATAACGACATCATAATAGATAACAGATGTGCTAGCAATAACAATGCCTGTTTAGTTTATAAAGTTAACGAGCATATTGACATTATTGTACTGTATTATCGCTTAAGGAACTGTTACGTTCAAGAAAACATATTACTTGAATTAATAAGAGGAAAGTGATTCTAAAACAAAGCTTTGAAGTAACGTTTGTGTGTCCACTTAACAGACTATGAAATCAAAAACGCATGAGACTCGTTATCATTGCTGGAGAATTGAAAACTAAAGAAAATTTTTCCGGATATAACCATGATAAAATAGATAAAAACAAATTTTGTCTTCTAAGACATCATTCAGCATTTTTAAGCCTGGCTTGATAGAAAATCCGTCAAATTCTTAATAAATGCATCTAGAGAAAAACAAAGCATAGGAGTGGTCTGAAAAGATTTTAGATTTCCTCTCTCTCCTGACAAGTGAAAAAAGTCTGGTGCTCAAAATATCAGGTACCTTACCCATGTTGAGGAACAGCATAAACACTTGGGATTTACTCCGTAATTATTTGGTAAACTTAATTTAGATTATGATTTGTTCATCTCGAATGAGATCTTTAATTTAATGGAGTCCACTGCACTTCAAAGGAAATCGGCAACATGACAACAGGAGTTCCACTTTGTAATACAAAGAAGAGCACATCTTTTTATTTTCTTCATGTGCACTGACAATATAGTTCATTATCTTGTTCAAAGGAGGGGTAAGTTATCTTTCTCAGGTAAAACTACCATACAGTGATGTACTTGTGAGACAGTTGAGTTGGTAGATCAATCATGAATTTATCAGGAAAAACAAATCATTAGTTGAATTTAACGTTCAATTATTGGATTTTCAATATTACAATTGTTGTACCCCTCTTGCGCACTCGTACGGGTTAATTTTCATGTTGTGCTGGCAAGTATAGCGCTCGCATCATCGTGTGCACTTGGGCCATAAATTGAACCATATTAGAGGAAAGTTCCTCTCCGTTAATGCTCACCTTCTGTATTTCACGTCACATTCAAAGGGCTTTGTATCTTCTGTAGTTGCTGCTGCCCAGAAAGACAAACACTTTAAATTTTGTTCTCTAAAGCAGCAGTGGGAGAAAATGTTCTGGGTAATGAGAGCTCCACTTATCTCTTCTTTCTTTTAGTTTAAGTATCTATTTTAATAAACTAAATTTCATGATTATAATTCATAAAGTCAACGTTTGCACTAGAATGTTAATTGGAGTGCCATCCCTCAGAGTCTTGCTTTTTGATAAGCCACCGCAAAAAGAGTCGTTATTGACTTTTGATCATGGAAATTAAAACTGCGTAATTGATATGAAATAACCCGAAAATCAATGAAACTTTAAACAAGTAACGGTTAGGAGTAAGCTCAAAGGAAGCTATCTCATCTGCATGTTGGATATCCGAAGAAACCTCTAGAAGAAATATAGGGAAGGACTACAGCTGTGTTCCGACCATGTTTTGTATATTTTGAGTTGACTGTATGGAGTCTTGCTACGTCACTACTGTAAAAGTGTCTGTATACCTCTAGTCCAGAATTCACGTTTTCAACAGATTTTGGTTTAACCACATTCTTCGAAACTTTCTTAAACAACAGTAAGTTATTTATGCTTTGTATCTTGCATGAGAATACAAAATTTGGAGAAGAATATGCTACATTGGTATGAGTCTATTGTAGTCAAACATGTTTACCTATTGCTAGTAAATAAAAATATTTTCCTGAATGCAGCCTTGAATACCCTATTTTGGTGCTTCTTTCCATCCGGATTCACTCTCACCATACTTTATTGCCGTCATTAACTAATTGTACTCATGCCTAAGACATTTACAGTTGCAATAAAGAAAGATCATGTTTTAATAACGTTTGATTGTAAATTTAAATGAAGACGTCAGACATAATTTCCTCGTGTTGAAACTCCCTATTTGGAATTCTTCTGTTTTTCAAGTCGCCCACTTCTTATGCTTTTAGAAGCGTCATGCGAACCTTATCATAATATAAACTGTTTCCAAAGAGGTGTCTGCAATGGCATGGAAGAATCGCTCTGTTGTTCTTGCATTATATTATTGCACCTGTCCTTCGTGAATGCTGTTATAATTTGTTAGTTAAACAGATTTACCAAATTTATTTTGTAGTTTTGAGTTCTCCTAACAACCAGAAAAACCAACTGCTAGAATTTAGCTTGCAATAAGCTACTCATGAGAAAAAATTCCATCGGCAAGGGAGCCAGTTAGTTGAATAATTTATCAGCATTCGGGTTTGTCTCTTTTGTAGTAAGCAACTCCAAGTATGGGAGCGAGCTTATGAATTCATCACGTCTAGGCAAGATCCATTTCAATTATTTTTAGTTTCTATTAATTTTGTCTGTATTTTATGAAGATTTAATCTTCTGAAAGTTTAATCTCCAGTTTAAAATCGTCTTCGTATTTGGTGATTGGTAAAGTAAAGCACTAATGTTCTTCATAAAACTAGAATAGTTCTTCCAGATAAAATCCATTTGTAGTTCGCTCAATGCGAGGTTTCACTATCAAAAATATCATGAAAAACGACAGTTTTCATCAAAAACACAAAGTATTTCCCCTTTGATTCTGCCTTCGTCATGTTGAGTCGATGACCTCGATTTGCAAGAAAAGATTAGGGGCATAGGAGTTTGGCCCCCTTTTTACCACAAATTTGCTGAAAAATGGCAGCGTTGAAGTTTCATTCAAATTTTCAGGACAATGCTTACTCTAGTTTTACTTATGATCTCTATGGTTCTAATCACCTATAGGTTATTATTGAGATTTATAACGTAACTTTCTGGCCAATCACTCTGAGGGATTTTCGATAATCACCAGTGTAATTATACTAACATATTATATACACGTTCGCATTGGTGAATAATTAACTACCTTTCATTGTCATATCATAAAAATGTGTTAAGTTATTACAATTGTGGGGGTCTTGTTGAAAACCCAGATACTTTTGAGTTGGCGACTGAGATTCTATGCTGTAGGGGCTAAAGTCCCCGACCGGATGCTAAAAGGAGGGGGGAGTAAGGGGGGAAGCAGAGACGTGGCATCAATTTTTTTAAAATGTGAATGCGTATGTTTTGAATAGGAAAATGTCTGTTTGGTATGCAGCAAGGAAAGGAGATTTGGACGGCGTTAAAGCTGCAGTGGATAATGGAGCAGATATTGACGAGCAGGGAGGATGGTCACGAACGGGAACTGGGTTACATCTTGCTTGCTCTTGGGGATATTTCTCAATAACTGAATTCCTTATCCAACGTGGTGCACAACTTAACTGTAGAGAAAAGGATGGTAACTTGCCTATTCATTATGCCTGCTGTAATGATCATCTAGATATTGTACAATTACTCATCAACAAAGGCAGTGACTTCACATCAACAAATAACAATGGTCGTACTCCACTTCATCGTGCATCATATAATGGACATACCTTAGTTGCCGAGTACTTAATCCAACGTGGTGCAGAAGTTAACTGTAGAGACAAGGACGGTTACTTGCCTATTCACGATGCCTGCTGGAGTGGTCATCTAGATACAGTACAATTACTCATCAACAAAGGCAGTGACTTCACATCAACAAATAACAATGGTCGTACTCCACTTCATCATGCATCATATAATGGACATATCTTAGTTGCCGAGTACTTAATCCAACGTGGTGCAGAAGTTAACTGTAGAGACAAGGACGGTTACTTGCCTATTCACGATGCCTGCTGGAGTGGTCATCTAGATACAGTACAATTACTCATCAACAAAGGCAGTGACTTCACATCAACAAATAACAATGGTCGTACTCCACTTCATCATGCATCATATAATGGACATATCTTAGTTGCCGAGTACTTAATCCAACGTGGTGCAGAAGTTAACTGTAGAGACAAGGACGGTTACTTGCCTATTCACGATGCTCGGGAAGTTGGTCATCTAGATACAGTACAATTACTCATCAACAAAGGCAGTGACTTCACATCAATAAATAAATGTGGTAAAAACCCCACTTGATATTGCATCATTATTTGGACATACCAGGGTGACTGAATATCTAACGCAGCGTGATGCAGTAGCTGCAGGTAATTAATGTCAATTGTAATTTATTCTGATGGATCAAAGATTTTTTATATTTTATATTTTTCAATTTTGACCTTTAATTGTTTATCAAGTATTTTGCATTTTAAAGCCTCGATTACACGAAGGCGAGCTGGCTCGGCTAGCGGGCTAGCTCTGTTGCAGGAAAAGATTATGTTTTGATATTACATGAAGTGAGCTGGCCCGCTTGCCGAGCTCGATTGTTGTTTGAATTTACTATGTGCGCATGCTCCCCGGCATTAAACTAGCCAATTGACCAGGATGATTATTATCGCATGAGGTGAGCTGGCTCGTTTACCAAGCTGGCCCGGTTGGCTTTAACCGAGTCGGTCCGTTAAACGGACTGGCTCATTGCCATGTAATCAAGTCCTAATATGGGGTTACTATTCTCAGTAATATAAAATGAATAAATTCAAGTGCTGATGCAAGATATCCAGTCTGTGCTTTTCACCAGGCCCGCAGACAGGCAACAGGAGGTCCGGGGCAAAGTGGTCATCCACCCTCCCCAACCTTCATATTATGGCCTATGCGGACGAAAAGAATTTCAATCGGGATTAAGGCCTTTCAGGCATTTTGAGGAATTCTTAAGAATAAGGCCCTTACATTCTGAGGCCCCTCAGAGTGCGAGGCCCTGGGGCATTCTGCACCCTTTCCCCCTCTCTCTGCGGACCTGCTTTTTACGAAATCCGAGTCCAAATCCATGACCGAATCGAATCAATTAGACTCCGAGTTCAAGTCGGGGTGAAAGTCTGAACCACCGCAAACCAATCACCGCCCACGATAGAGGCATTTAAAGTAATTCAGCCAATCACAAGGTTTGATACAAACATGAACTTAGGCAAAATGAGTAACCTAATACCAAATTCGACGTCGAGTGTAGGAACTGATGAAATATGAAATTCAATGTTTGTCAACCTCACCGGAAAAGATTCGCTTTAGAAGAGCACGTTAATGTTTCTTGCTTAGACAGTGGATGTAGTAAAGGCGAACATGTTAATAAATTGTGATGAACATCCACTAGGCGAATCAAAATCACTTCCATAGCCCGTGAATCACATTAGGCGGCCGCCTTTTTTGCCTCACCCTAAATCCACCTATGAGTCGGATATCTTAAGTATAATTTCATAAACTAAAATTTCTAATCACATGTGCCCGGTAGGACCTGCCAGTGATGATCACACGAACGCGAAACTACCTTCGGTTGAACTCTGCCGAAACTATTAATCTTGGCTCACTTGCATGATAAAAGAACGAGCGCAACGTACAAGCAAAATTTACGGGTGATCTGGCGTAAATCAAAAGAAAGCACAAGCGAGAGACAAAAGAACCTTTGTTTTTTATTTTGTGTTGTTATTATACTTGCATCAGTGGTTATGTTTATACCGTGTGTTGGTGATAACTGCGTTGCCTCTCAGGAATACCCACTTTGTCCTATAATTTTTGTGAAGTTGTGTCTGCGCTTACTTCACTTGTGTGACCAGACTTTTGATCAACTTCATGGTATCCTATACACGTCATCAAACCTCTTATCCTTGCTGTTTATTTGATGACACGAAAATCGTCGTCCATACAGTAATAATTGCATTATGTCAATTACCAAAAACCTTTTTCTATTTACGTTTTCTGATAAATATGGAAAATACAATCGTAAAAAGAACGTACTCCAACACATGTCGTTATGTAAAACAGTCACACGACTAAAAAGAAATTCTAAAACATTCGATTGTGCCCCACAAACAATCCTCGAGACTCCGAATTTTGGGGGTAGAAGGAGACCATCAATGTGTCTGCGATGTTGTATCATCAGAAATGTCGTGACGAGAAACCGCTTGAACAAATAAGTTGTTCTATAAAAATACAAAGACGTTCGTCTAATCACCTAACTTTGACACTTTAAAGCATCATTGAAAAATCAACTACAAGGCGTAATATCAATTTCCTCAATCAAACAATTCAAACTGTCAAGAACCAATATCAAATTGATTCAAACGTCATCCCAAAAAGAAATAAGAAATTTTACTCACTCATTCGTCACTCTATCCTCGCCCGCTAGCTCTCTTTCTGTCGTCTTCATAAACGTCACACAGCAGATCATCTCTAAAAAACAAAAGTCAATGTCTCCAATATCTAGTGTCTTTTGCGTTCTGCGAATTTGTACTGTTTCAGATTGCATTCAAATAAGTTTAGTCACATTCAAATATTCATGTTCTTTCATATCAATACATACTATACAAAGCTGCGTGATTGTAAGGATTTGACTTTTGCGACCGTCACTATTTTTTCTTTATAAATAAAATTCTCCACTTTCGAAAGCTCTCTCAAAACGTTCGAGTGCATTCACATGCCACCTTTTGGCTTGTGAATTATTCACAAACCCTTCGACGACGTTTGCTTCGGAAATATCTACGTTCAAAGCATAGAGTCAAAATAATAACCAGACTTTCCTGCATCATCAGGCAATGGAGTTGTCTTTAGCCGATATAATACATTCAGTGGCGTAGCCAGAAAGCAAATGTTACGTGGGCACAAAATGGGCACAGGTGTCAACATTTCCTGGTTGTTATTTAGTTAATACACTGCTAGCTAAAGGCATGCGACATATCCCTCAAGATATCTTGCAGTACTCGAGCCCAGTAACATTTCTGTACTAACTGCTACTAGTACTGCGTTTCCTCTTGTTTCTCAACATCACCCCTAGCTTGCTTGACTCGGCCTCGGTGTTAACACTTTCTGCCCTTCTCTTTTTATTCGGATTCAATTCACAACAATAGAAAGACAATTGCCTTGCAACCATATTTATACTTGAACGTTTTACTCATCAGTGCCCACTGACACATGCCTTAGCGGTGAAAATCTAAAACATTGTTTTTTACTTCATCTTGCAAGGATATGTTTTTACGAAATACTTAACATTTGTGTGGAAATTAAACTAATACTTAAACTTTAGGTAAACAGAATAATTATATTTAATCCTTGTAGTGACTATACTCTATACTTTGCCAAATGTGAGCTAGATTTGCCAACAATATTTCACCCGGGCACAGACCTGGGTAGGCCCTGGTTGGTGTACCAACGCCACTGAATACATCACACGATGAGAGAGAGATGTATACGGATAATATGGGTAACATTTAATATTTCTTAATATTGTTCCAGTACACGGTGAAAGCTTGGACTAACTGTATTTGTCTGTCGTTCCGCCATTGGGCTGTTATAGGTGATGTTGTTTCCCAATTGAATACGACAGATAAATAACTTATATAACAGTCCTTAAATACTTTCCAGTACCAAATTTTAAATATAACTTCGCTGCATCATTAGCGTGACCAGTCAGAAGTTTTTCTTCTCAATCCATTCTTCATCTTAGCTTTCAAAATGCTCTTTACGCTACGTGCAGGGGCGTAAGTTCATGTAAAAAAGCTGGGGGGATGTTTCTTGAAAACAATTATTGCTTGAGTTAAAAACTAGTTAATGCTTGTATGGTAATAATTTATTAGTGCTACACATAGGAGACCCTGCATTGGTGTGAGACGGTAAGGATAGAATAAAACAGAGCCAAATAATGTGCACTATTTTCGTGCTTTAATGAACTTTGGATTGATTACTATGTCGATGTACTACCTTGTTAAAAGCCAAACACATGCAATGTTTAATGAGTCAATAACTAACACAATGAATGAAAGCTGCAAGAGCATTCGTTTCTTGCTCTCTGTGAAGACATATCCTACAAGCCGAGTGCAGTGGTTAATGCAAGTATTAAGGATCATCGGTAGCGAAAGGGTTCGAATCCCGGACGAGTTAGAGTTTTCTTTTTATTTTATTTTATTTAATTTTATTTTTATTTTATTTTACTTTACTTTACTTTACTTTACTTTACTTTATTTTATTTTATTTTATTTTATTTCATTTTATTTTATTTTATTTTATTTGCATTCGAACTGTTATTTTGCACTGTAGTAAAATAAAACACTAGTTTTATTTTCTTAGAGCTTTCGTAATGTGAAAAGTTGGGGTATAGTGGGTCAAATTAGGATTTAAGCAAGACGGTAAATCCGCTACTGAGACGGTTAGGTTGGGGTTTTGGTTTGGGTTAGATGACCTGAATAATCCGCCATTGAAGTTAAATCAAGCAAAGAAAAAAGGTAAAAGATTATCACTGTATATTTTGTTAATGTACCTTAATGGGGTTAGGGAGTGAAGCATACACTTAAGGAAGGCGAGAAAATTAGGATGACAAAGACCGTTTTCGAAAGAATCGACTGCGATATCGCGGGAAGCACAATCACACTGACTTACAGTAGCTTGTAGTTGGTTGATGTGTAATTATTGTCTAAGAAAATAACAGAATAGAAGTTCATGCAAATATAATATTTGAATGAATCTATAAGAATATTACATTAGATACTCTCAAGTTCCTGCTAAATTTTCAAGTTCAAAAGTAGGAGAGATGATAAGAATAGTCACCCCCTACTTGTCTAAAAGCTGGGGGGATACATCCCCTTTATTCCCCCCTGATTTAGGACAACTGGGTGTGGAGTATTTACATGCATGTAGAGATTGAATACCTCCTTTGAATACCCTAATCGACGGTAATGTACACTTTTCCTAAATTTATCCGTTTATTGTAAAAAACGCTTCAACATGAACAACAAGAATCCCTGGTCTGCTCTTTAGACGTTTGTCTAACTTAACTTGACAGAAGTGGATACACGGAGCATCAAATTTTGACACCGAAAAGCTGGCTAACAGGCCTTGAGATAAAACAAACAAGCAAGCAAACAAATAAATAAATAAATAAATAAATAAATATTGGAAGGGGTTTGTATTCATTTCTAATTGGCTTAAATGTTGTATCGCCAATGCACGAAAAGATGTGATTTGTAAGAAGGATGTACCAGTGACAAGAGCCAAATTGTCGCTAAAGATCCAACTCGTGGATTTCCTGCAATTTATTCTTGTATACAATTTTTCATCTGTCACGTCTCCTGCGCAAGAGCGGCAACACAAGAGGTTTTTCCCCACACTTTACAGACGCAATAATTTTTCAAAAATTTGAAAATCACGTATGTGATCGAAAATTGCATTCTGAATCAGCGATACCCAATCTCGCGTCAAAAGCACCAACCTGGCCTGACGTCCTGCCATGCAACGAACAAATCGGCTACGGTTGGTCCGTTACAACTCTACAGACCACTTGTATTCATATGCAAAACAATCCATTTGCAGGACAACTTGGACGTTTCGACGTTAAACAGACCGAATAATTCATGTAAATCCTTTTGTTTGTGAGCATTTTTCCTTCAACAGCAGAATAAACGCAAGTTGTCTATATATTCAAACTAGGTTTTTATACAGGTGTACTCAAGACGTCACAACATGGTAAAAACATCAATGACCAGCTCGACTTCGTCTCGTAAATCACTTTTGTTTTTACCACATTGTGACCTCACTTAGACAACATAGCAAAATCTTTTTGTAATTAGAAATTTCAAAGGATACATTAAAATTTCCCTAGATTGTTATACGATAACGTCATATGTAGTCATCTCCCTCCTTTGTTTTGCTCAATTGAATTTAAGTAAATAGCTCGAGTAAAACCGACTGTTTCCACTAACCATAGGTTGGTCAGGATGCATGCAAAAGTAAGTAGTTTGTCTCTCACTCTCCCTAAATCTACTATTGCACTTTGTAGGTTCAGGAAATGAGGGGTGCATCACCCTTGACAATATCCAATAGAAAGTTAATTCTTACCCAACCTATCAAGGTATCAATCCGGAAAATGAATGTGTCCTGCGATTGGTCAACCTGGAGTTAATAAGCCAACGTAATCGTAAAATATTGAAAGGAAACTAGTGTAAGAAATTTATTGCCACGTAATATGATCCGTTAAGACTGCAAGTTTCGATCATGTTAGACGGGAGTATCATTTCATTTCATTAAATTTTATCGGCACTAAGGTAAGATACTTAAATCGTAGTTGCCATCTAGTTAAGGATTACCAAGAGGTTATAACTCGAAATCTCCGTGTCGAGGAAATTTTGAACACGCTTTATATATGCCTGATTGAATATTTAAGGTTACTAAACGCGACCCAGAACAGTGCTATAAATCTAGAAATTTACAAGCAACTTCACTGGTTGCGTTCAATAAAGTTCTAACATTAAATCCGGCACAGGAGAGTTTCCAGTGGTATTTACATCCCAGTGTTAGGTCGAGACGCACCAGTATTATGTCTGAATTGTAGTACCATGCCAGATGTTTACAAATTCGTGAAATTAGTTATATAAATGTTGGAGTAAAACACTAAGAAAAACCGATTTTGTTGGATAATCTTACCGTTTCAAGTGAGACAGAAAATCGAGATACCTATCTGGTTAGTGCGTTTAGAAATTTCAAGTTAGACATACACTTATCTTATTCGACAAATTCTGATCCCTGTTGTGACGTGGCTTTTTTTCGTCGACGCAATTAAGTGCATGTGAACTTTACGAATAAGTCCTGAATAGACAAGAGAAGTGACTGAAAGAAGTATTGGTTTTCATTTTCAGTTAATTACTTGTCAGTGGAACACTAAGGTTTAACAAGTAAAATGATATTTGATGAGATTCTGAAGTATTCATGATTTGCGAGGCAGATTTTAAACATTTAGCGGTCCTTTAATCAGTTTAATTATCCATCGTATATACTTTATTATCATATACGATTGTGTTATGTACGAGATAATGACAGGAGTCTCCAGGAGGTATCGCTACTTTGGTGAACCAATAACAAGCAGGGTATGTGCTCAAAATAGCTAATCACATAGGTCTGGATGAACAATCGTATGCCTTGTTCACTCAAAAGTGATGCAAACGAAAGTACAAACTCAAGACTAAAGAACCTTTGTTTCGCTTTTGTATTGCTTTCATGGTTCCGTTGGTTATGGCATTCATACATTGTGCTTGTGCTTATGTTTGTTTTATTTGTTCCTCAGGAATACTTACATTGTCTTATGTTTTGTTTCGACCTTGTGAATGACTACATTTTAGATCACATAGGTATACGTAAGCATGATGACAGAATCTTTGTTAAGTGGGTCTTACGCTTAAATGTCGAATTTTTCAAAAAAATTAAAGTTCTTCTCCACGGTGACATTGAATGATCTCTAGAATTTCTTCGTTGACCTCGAGTCTAGAACCTTATGAAAATATTGAGCATATAAAAATTTTCTGTAGATTATTTCTGAAGGCGCTGGAAGACTACAAAGTGTATTCGGCATATTTAATATGAAATTTTGAATCTGCTTTTCTCGAGTTGTTGAAGCTGTTTAAAAACATCTTTTTCATACGTAAATTAAGTTTACCTTTTTACAGATTGTATCCATATTTTTAGCACAGATAGCAAAACTAAGAGTTTAGGAACTGAACCTATAAAATTTAATTTATTGTTGAAACACTTCTTAATATTGTACATATTATAGTAACTATTTCTGACATTTTGAGTGTTTTCTATAGGAATCTGAAAAATAGTCTCAAAAACGTCTAAAATTTAGGCGTCTTTTAGGTTTAGCACCTAGAGTATCTCCCTTCTAATGTATAAAAGCCTATATAAAACTTCACTGATCGTTTGGTTGAACTCTATCAGGTTTAAAGTGGGTACACTATTTTATTTTTCGTGCTCTATTATTTTGGTTACCATGGCAACTGATCAATTTAAAAGATGATTTTGATAATTCAAATTTGATTTACTACAATGCCTTGAAATGACTTCCCCTAAATTCTTTAACACAGAAAAACCTATTTTTAAATAGTAAGACCACATTAACCAATTTAGAGAAGGACTTTCATTTAGTCGACAAAGTGTACTCACTTTAGAACCTAGATCTAACATGATGTAATGAGAACCCGAGATTTCAATTCAAAAGTGTGAATTCAAAGAATTAAATTAGAGAGAAGTTGACTTTTGCCTCAACGTGGGAATTGCTGTGTTTCAGGGTTCCATGTTTTAATAGACCGTCACGTTTGTTTAGGTACAAGTGTACTCGGGCCAAAATGTCATATAAACTGTTCAATAAGTATGTATGCAGATTACTTTGCTAGATATTTGTACAGGTAACATGATGATTTTGAGTGCTACTTGGAAAAAACATCGCATATGAGCAGTGGCTTAGCCAAGAGTGGGGAAAGTGTTCGATGGATTAAAACCACCACCCCCCCGAATAGCTTCAACGATCTTCAGTTTCCACTTAAACAGTGAGTCAAGTTAGCAAGCTTTAATTTACGAGCTAGAAACTACTTCCGACGTCTAAATAAATTGTCGATACGCATTATCTAAAGTGCTGAAGTGAGGATGTAAATGTTTGGACAGTTGTCAGCAGTCAAATTGTCATTGTTTTTCTGCAGCAAAACATTCTTCCTAGTGGTATTAGAAGATGTTACCATCGATTACATTTGGTGGTGAACGCTGCGAATAGAATCATTCATCTAGTTCTGTTTTACTAGGCCAAAACATGGCACTTAAACTGCACAAACATTTCAAGCCATATATTTTCGTTCTTCTTGTCGATTAAAAGATTGAATACGAAATAAAACTTTGTAAAAGACCTGAAGACTGGAGTCCCCAAATGGGTACTACCTCAGTGATTGACATTGTGATAACCTGGGTACACCCCAATGCAATGCGCTTGGCATGAGTGCAACAGCAATCATTTACATTGCGATAGCCTGGATGCAACATCAGTGTTTTACATAGCAATAACCTTGCTGCAACAGCAGTGATTTACATTGTAATAACCCTGGTGCAACTCCAGTGACTTACATTGCCATAACCTCGGGAAAACCCCAGTGATTTACATTGAGATAACCTAGGTTAAACCCAACTGATTTACATTGCCATGACCTGGGTGCAAGCACAGTGATTTACATTGCCATAATCTCGGTACAACCCCAGTGACTTACATTGCCGTAATTTTGGTACAACCCCAGGGATTTACATTGCCATAATCTCGGTGCAACCGCAGTGATCTACATTATCTGGGTGTAACCCCAGTGATTTACAGTGGCGATAAGGTGGATGCGACATTAGTGATTTACATTGCGATAATATGGTTGCAACCCCAAATGATTTAGACCCCGTTCACATGATACCGGTACGAAATGAAACCGTAACGAGATTATTACGGTTAGGTCTTGCGTTCACATGGTACCGGTATGAAAAAGCATGAAAACGTCATGCTAAGCGTAACGATTTGAAACCGTAATGTGAAACCGTAATCGTGTAAACGTGGTCTTAAACTGCGATACTCTCGGTGCAACCCCAGAGACATACATTGCGATAACCTTGGTGCAACCCCAATGATTTACATTGGCGATAACCTTGGTACAATCCCAGTGATTTAGCCATGCGATAACCTGGGTATAACTCCAGTGATTTACGTTGCAATGACCTGGGTACAACCCTAACAATTCACATGGCGATAACCGGGCAGCAATGCCTGTGATTCACACTCATAAATGAGTTACACCTGCTACAAACGGTGTGCAGCCTCAGTGTTGTTCAGACTTGCTACCAGGTAATCAAGACAAGGGTTCATTGTTGAGGCTTATCTGCCAGGGGTGTATCATAGGGGAGCAGGAGGGTTGCAGCCTCCTTGTCGGTGAATCTTAGCTCGCCACGTGGAACAATTTGCAATTAGAGGGAGGAAGAACTGGAAAAAATTTTCAGACTTTTGTTTTCTTCTAACAAGAAAAGATTAGAATAAATTATTTTTTCTCGACGTATTAGTGAAAGAATTGTATAACGACACTTCTTTAAAGGAAGAGTAGAAAGTCAGAAGATTTTTACTTTAAGCCCCCAAATTGTGTAAAGTAATCAAAAATAAGTTACATGAATTGTTGACTGTTGGCTTCAGCCAGCTTGCTATATCTGAAGATAAGACCTGGTTTGGTGTTTTTGCAATGATTACCTTGAAACGTCAGAACTTATAATATTATAAAAAACAAACTTTATCATGGTAAATACTTTGGACGAATTTTGTCACTTGATGTGAAGTATCGTGAAACTCACTCGTTCTTACCATGCTCGCTCGTTTTATGAAAGGTCACAACTCATTGATGAAAATTGCACACAGATATTTATCATAAAGTAATTTGTATGACTGGTCAGAAAAGATGGTGGAAATTGAGCTATCGGTCTGCAAAACAGACCAGATTGGTCAGTGAAGGAAGCTACAAGTTTGGACAGATACCCCTCTTAAAGTCGTCTCCTTAGGACACGTTTGGTCCACTCATATTCTTGGCGAACCTTCCAGTAAACCTTGTCAATCAGATTTGCTCTGGTATTTCCCCTCTTCCATAGGTCGGTCATGTCGCAAAATATATCGTAAGAATGAGGGTAGGGGTGAGGGGGCGAATCGCTTCTCCTATCCTCGAAATCCATTTGTGAATCGGTTAAGTACTTGGCACGAATTCCAGCTATAACATCACTTGTTAAAAGCAGTACTAAAGTAGAACCTTTTGCTTTCTTTTCTATTTCTTTAAGTTGATATTTTGCATTACTTTGGCATTGGTAGTCGGTAAGAATGTGCTGCAATGTCGGCTCATAATAAAACACAGTAGGGATTCCTATACTGCAAACCATGTCTTGAGCGAGCCATGAGTATGCCATTTTGGCAGCGGTGTCTATTTTACTAAGTTTTAAAAACTCTTCCTCACACTCCTCTCGACTGACGGATTTAGGATCTGATCGAAGGAAATCCGTATAACATTCGGCTGGGGGTGATTCTCAACTTCTACGTTTGGTGTCCTGGACTCATCTCCAACCCCCTCGAGTTGTTCAGATAGTAAGAAACCACATCGCAAGGTCGTCGTCCCTTGACTAGACGAATGGTAGAAAACTACCAGGGCTGAAGTAACGTTATCTGGGATGGGAGAATGTAGAGTGTAGCTTTGCCGTGTGATTAGGTGTTGTTTTGTGTAGTGATTAGTATTCGTTTTGCTGTAATATTCGTAATATCTTATCAATGTGTGAGGATATGATTTATTAACTTATTTGTTCATAGAAGTGGCAGAAAATCTGATCTTAATAACTATTGTCCAAAATCAATCATACCAACAGTCGCAAAAGTCTTAAAAAGAATTATGCATTATTAGTTTTACAAATGCTTGACCATTAACAATTCAATTACAAAACGGCAGTCCAGATTCAGATCGTTGGTTACTATCTCACTTTTTGTCTTTGTTTACCTATTTTCTGCCATGTCGAGTTTATGATTTCCTGTTCACCTTTACTTTGAATTACCACGTCTTTGACCTTTTGTCACATCTGTTTTTGTAATAGTTTGGGATACTTAACGCCAGTAAATAAATTCTCCGGAAATGCTTTTACTTTATTCCTTTTTTTGTCTCTTTTTGAAGTTATTTCCTGGGCCACGTTATTCATCACCCGACAAATGTCCACCACTATAATTATTTAACAATTATTCGCTGAAGGCGAAGTAAATATTGTTTAATAATCCTCGAGACGAAGTCGATGGTATTATCCAATAATATTCATTGAATCTGAAGAGAATAATTGTTTTAATATAATTACACAGATGATTATTTGAAAGAAAGTAGAGAACTAGCACTTTTAAAATCTCCTCGGTCACATTGACAAAGGTATTCGCCACATACCGTATCTTACGGATATGGTATGTGGGCTTTGTACAAATGTCCCCAGTATGTTAGTGTCAACCAACTTTCAAGTGAACTTGCAGCGATGAACAAAATCTGATAATTCCACTTTTCCATAGCTTGGTTACTAAAAGGGGGAAGACGTCACGTCCTGCCTCCAAAAATGGGGAGCGAAAATAGTAAGTCCCAGAGATGGAGGGGAATCTCCCTTTGACAAGAGCCGATCAAATGCAATTTTTGTCCCACCCATCAAGATGTCATCAGCCTTGATCATAAATATGCAAAGAACTCAAATTTCATAGTCAAGCACTAATTCACGTGGGATCGAAGGCGAAGGAAGAAGCAGACACAGGGATAAGTGGGCCCTAGTTGACCGATATTCAAATGAAGTACAGGAATGTGGCAAGGTTTCGTGAGGCATGTAATATCGATGAAGTTCAATTTTCACAACTCTTTAGCTGAGATAATGATTTTGTATCTGATTTTCCGTTTGATTTGATCCCCGTGAAATATAGAAGTCAAAAAACATCTCGGCAATGAACAATTTTTTAGCAATAAACTTGGAGTTAACCGGTTAGTGATGTTTATACCTGATTTCATGATCGTACCGCTGGGCTTATCGCTTGGTGTTACATAAATGGGATGTAACGTGCTTAAAGTTTAAATTTTAAGATATTAGTGATATAAATATCATAGTACAACAAAGCAAACAGACTTTATTGGTAGTAATACATGATTTATTTTGAGTATATAAACTTCATAAATTAAAGCAACATACAAATGCTATGGCTGGTTTCAATGTTACAGTACCAAACCTGCTGTGAAAGTGTCAAAGACTTCCACCTGCACCATGTGCAATACCCCAAGAAAAGCAGGCAAAAGATGAAGTGTTTCCATTTGACTGCAATACGGAAAACCGACTGCAATGAACCCCACGTTTTAAGTTTAAGGACACCTTGTTAACCCTCTCCCAACTAGAGGGCTCTTCTTGATGAGTAAAATTGTTTACTAATGGTAACTGATAAAAGTATGAAAGATTATTCCCGTTAGATGTGCACAGGTCATTCAGCCAAGTGTGATAGAAATTCTATCATGAAAGATATAAATGAGTATGCAATATACGTATATATTATTTCTTGGCCTGAAATTAAAAACAGAAGTATACATCCAGTTGTCCAAGATGATCACACTTTTCTCTGTCAGGTATATTTTAAGATGTAGTTGCCCCCTTGACAACAAAATCTCAATCTAACCTCTTGTTATCTAAGGTAAAAAGAGTACATTAGTCTAGATTATCATTAATTTTCTAGATTTCTGCATGAGTAATGTAGGGTTTTTAACATTAGGAACTGGGTAACCACATGTTTTTAATTCTGAAGGCCAGTTCTGCATTGTTAAGACAACATATTAACCAAGAGTTTCCTAAGCTTTTTCAACCAGACCTTCCTTTCAATGATTATGGATAGCATTTGCCCAAGCTCCAGTGGAATGATAATGGCAACATACATAAAACTACAGTATATTAAAGAGTTAAATGTAAAATTTTGATTGATGTTAATATTGTTAAATATTGATAGTGCACATGATTTTCATACTTTAACACCAAGAAAAATGTTGTTAGCCTCAAACAGGCATGGAACAAGTAACAACTGATCACTGCATGACAAGATGCTCAAAACGTAGGGCCACAAAAAATTAGATGGTAGGGGCAAGGTTATAGTGTGGGCTGGTTTATAATTAGTGAAACAGATGGACTGTATGAAGTTTGGGAAGTCTTTATAAGTCAGTCATTTGTTTGTGATTTAGTGGACACAATGCATAACTGATATATTAATACACAAGACCTGTCAGTATACCTATTCTCCATCAATTATGAACTATATGTAGTGCACATAGTTAAAATGACAAATCACTCTACAACCCCAATTGTTTTTGCAGCTCAGTGTTTGGAGAATCTAGCTTGTGATAAGGTTTCATGCCCAATTATGATGTGTGGTACAAAAATCTATTCACAGAATTAACCCTTCCACACCCAAGGCAACATTTTTTATTTTATTCAAGCAATGCAACATGATTTTGTTGAGCAGGACGGTGCTTGCCAGTTGTCAGCAATGCATAAAACTGTCTCCATTATGGTAATTTATTGTTGCCATTTGTAACCTTCCCATTTAAATCCTGCTAATTCCAGGCAAGCAAAGAGAGGGCATGGGTTCACTGTCTGGTTGGCAAAAGGTTCAAGCTTAAGATGTTGGCACATTCATTTGATTGATAAAATGTCAAGCAAGTAGAAACATTGACATGTTCCCAGAAAATTAGTTTAATTGTATACTGTAGTACAGATTCTGCAGTTGAAGTGGCAATTTCAACAACCACAACAAAATAGTCAGTTGACAAGGGAATAACAATTGTAGTGTACCCTTGGATTGCAGGAATAGGGAAGTTCATCTAGACATGTACTGGGATCAAAACAACATTCTTCAACACAGTGACAGTATAAAGCATTTTCTTTTTTACTGAACTATGAATAGTGACTTCTGTATGCTTGTATGTACAAAATGTTGACGTATGTTTAATCGAAACACATATGAAATTCAGCTTCCCAGAATTAACTCTTTCCCTTTTTAGGTAGCCCATGAAAATTTAATTCTTGCCAATGTTGGACTATTCTTAACTTGCAGGTGGAAACAACTGAGAGTTAAAGGGTTCAATCCTATCCTAACCCTGTTGCTTTTTAAGTATGACCATATTCATTGAGAATTAGTCCGACTAAGTGAGACACTTCATATTGCTTTACCAGAGCCAGATGTTAGTAGGTTAACAGATTAAAACCTAGTATTGTTATTAACCCCTCCCATTAGACATCTCCCCTTCATGAGTAAAATCATCTGGCATTAGCCAAAGGAATTCTAAAAGTTGGAAAAAGATTTGAGGTATTCTTAACGCCTTCTTGTCTGAAACATCTCTTGTTGACAAAAATTGCCTGCCATTAAAGCATTGGCCAGAGTAAAAAGTTAACTAAAAAGTCAAATGTGGACCAAAAAGTTAACATATCCAATCCCTAACTGCCTCTTTTTGAATTGTTCACCATCAGGCCTATCAAGTTTCCAGCCAGAGAGCAAAATTCACAACCCAGTGCACCTCTTACAGTAGCTTTGAAAGTATTGACTAACAGCAGACTACTTGAAGGTAAATCTTGTCTGTTCATTTTTATTTAATCCCTTTTTATCATTATGTGGTGCAGGCATTAAAATTAGGAATTTTTACAAGGACACACTTTGCCTTCAGGGGCAACAATCACTTGGAACTTGAACGTGTGGTACGCAGATTTGAGCGCTTTCGTTAAGCCCGGTTTTCACTAGCCGTAAATGTAAGCATCACTGATTTGTTGGCACAAGCAAACGCAACCATAAAACGGAAGCTTACGCTTATGCTTGCGTTGTAGTGAAAACGAGGCTTTGAAGTTGTTATAAACAGAAAAATTAGAAACATGTTGGGAAAACCTAGATATAGCTGAAATGTTATTTCATTCATCGTTTATATTGAAATTGAAATTATCTTAAACATTTTTGTCCATTATTTTTAAGTACACACTTTTCTATACACTGTATTTTTCTATACATTCTGTATTTTACGCCGCATTCAAAAGGCTTTGTGTCTTCTTGTAGTTGTTGCTACCCAGAAAGACAAACACCTTAAATCTTTTTCTCTAAAGCAGCAGTGGAGGAAAATGTTCTGGGTAATGACAGCTTCGCTTATATCTTCTTTGTTTTAGTTTAAGTATTTATTTTAATAAACTAAATTTGATGATTATCGTTCATGAAGTCAACGTTTGTACTAGAATGTTAATTGGAGGGCCATCCCTCAGAGTTTTGCTTTTTGATACGCCACTGCAGAAAGAGTCGTTATTGACTTTAGTTCATGGAAATTAAAACTGCGTAACTGATATGAAATAACCCGAAAATCAATGAAATTTCAAACAAGTAATGGTTAGGAATAAGCTCAAAAGACGTTATCTCATCTGCATGCTGGATATCCGAAGAAAACTCTAGAAGAAGTATAGGGAAGGACTACTGCTGTGTCTCTACCATGTTTTGTACATTTTGAAATAACTGTACGGAGTCTTGCCACGTCACTGTTGTAAAAGTGTCTGAATGCCTCTAATCCAGAATTCACGTTTTCAACAGATTTTGGTTCACGAACTTTCTTCCAAGCTTTCTTAAACAACAGTAAGTTATTTATGCTTTGTAGTTTGCATGAGAATACAAAATTTGGAGAAGAATATGCTACATTGGTATAAGTCTATTGTCGTCAAACATGTTTACTTATTGCTAGTAAATAAAAATATTTTCCTGAATGCAGCCTTGAATACCCTATTTTGGTGGTTCTTTCTATCCAGATTCACTCTCACCATACTTTATTGCCGTCATTAAGCAATTGTACTCCTGACCAAGAGATTTACAGTCGCAATAAAGAAAGATTATGTTTTAATAACGTTTGATTGTAAATTTAAATGAAGACGTCAGACAAGAAAATAAATGTTGTCACGATGACAAGACCTGCTTCGTTCACGAATAGGATTATGGTATTGATATTATTATATGATTTATTTCGATCATTCAAACAGTCACATTAGAGGAAACATCTTACGCTTGGAAGTAACCTCTAGGTGTCCATTTAACAGACCGTGAAATCGAAATTGTTTGAGTCTGTTTGTTGCTTGAGAATTGGTAGAACTGAAGATATTTTGTCCCGAGGCAAACATAAAAAATGCAACCAACTAGTGTCTTTTAGGACATCATTCTACATTTCTAGAAAGATAGAAAATATGGCAAACCGTCAATGAATAGCACTAGCTGAAAACAATGCGTAGGAGTGGGTTGAAAACATGTTAGAATTGCATTTTTTTGTTTCACGAGTTATGAAGTCTGTTACTGAAAATGTCAGCTACTTTGTTCAGGTACTTTGTCCACGTTGTGTAACAATAGCAACACTGTTTTTAAATTTCTGGCAGGATCCCAGAAAACTCTTAATAATTTTGTTCTCATTTAAATCCTCTTGTACGAGTTTTACCTTTACTGGATCTTTTCTTTCACCAACGCCGATAACTGTTAGCGGGGTCTTAATGGAGGAAAGTTATTAAGGTGTAATTCTTATTGACGACGATAAGTACAGTTGTGGAGGGCACTCTCCTGCTGGGAAAAATGTTTGGATTTTAAAGTCATTTAATTGCCGTCCTTACCTACTGTAATTGTGACTGTTGCCTGTTATTATACATAAATAGTTGAAACAGCGCTGGTGTACCATATGAATTGTTCTGCTCAGTTATGTGAGTCTAAGTATGTCAGTAATTTATTACTGATTATATCCATAAACAATAAATGACATATTGATACTCGAAGACCTTGGCAGTATCTTGTTACACCAGTTGTAAAGCAGTAGACATGCGAGCTAGAATACATTGCAATTCGGTCTGCCATTTGAGTGATTGTATTACTGAAAAGTTAAAACTGAAAAAGTCACTCGTGATCAACATGTCACATGTTCCATTCTCAGGGACTCAGGTGTCTCCTTTGAGCATTAACTCATTACATACATAGACTACCATGATTAACTTATTCTGACTATTATCAGACAAATTTATTCGTGAACGAGAGGAGATGCAATGGGTTCAAGATCAACTGAAGTTTAAGAAGCATCCAATTAAAATATTTTATTTTGTTTCGTTTCATTTCTGTTCATCTCATCTCTTTTCAGTTTATTTACTTTTATTCCATATTTATTACAATTTCATTTCAATTTCATTTCCATGTCATTTCAATTTTCTTTCAATTTTCTTTTATGTATTTTTTTTTTTTTTGCTTTATTTTACTAATTACTTTTTCTGTGCTTTAGTCTTCTATTCCTTTCTGTACTTTACTATATTTTATTTAATTTTATTTTCTTTAATTTAATTTTTTACCATAATTTATTAGCTGGCCACCTACAACACCTGGCGTCATCTACTACGTTGCCTGAACATAAAGATGCAAACTTAGACAACTGGGAACAACAAATATTCTGAATATTTTCATTATAGTATACTATATATCTTCTATTTCGACTAAAAGTACTTTTCATGTATTTTTATATTTACCCTTGATAGTAAAACCAACAACTGAAAAAAAAACATGAAGAGAAGAAAGAGCCAGCAAGAGAAAAAGTAAGTGCACTAATGTTTACTTTAAAACTGCTGTAATGATTTATTGTTCTATAATAAGGAGATAGACCTTAACTTGTTTCTGAGCAAAAAAATTAGGAACTCCGTAAGATAAGTTCAATGAGTAATTTACACATGGTGAAAGGGGTTGGTGGTGGCAGACATGGACTTGCAGGAAAATCGTTTATTACATCAATCTTTATCAGTACTTAGGTAAAGTACTTAATGCTATTTCCCTTCTAGTTAAAGGTAGGTTGAAGGATTCTTCAAATGTATCCCGTTTATGATTTTATGTTTAACTTTAACAAGTATTATTATGCACGATGCGATTGTTATCCTGGAGTATGTAATAAACTCATGACAATCTATGCAGCTAAATATACGCTTATGATTAGCTGCAGTTTGTCTGTGACAGTTTGTCCTTTGACAAAGAGAGCTATTTCTAAGCATATAGTTCTAACTTCTAAACAAATAAACGGATAGAAATGCCACAACGAAGAGAAATTTTCAAGCAACAACTTACAACAAGCTCCGCTCAGTTAATTTTAGTGAAGAATACTAAGTAAACAGTGGTACCAACAAAAGAACGTAAATGAACCTAAATTGAAAACAAAAATTAGACAAAGGGGTTAAATTACACTGAAGACATACCACTTATCAACAATACTTAAAATTTTGCAGCGGCAACATATTCTGCAAAAAATCATTCCGTTGAAAATCACCTTAGGTTATAAAACAAGGAGAGTACGGGATAAAAACAAAGTACAAAAAGGCCGTACAAAAACCACTCTGTCCGTCGCAAAACAATCGTTTGTTTCGATACACATACTGCAAACCGTTGCATTTTACCGATTTGAGTTTCACGTAAGTGACCAAGTCGGCAAGGACTGGAAGTCCGCAACACTTCAACCGTCGACAATCCAGAGGCTAACCCGAGATCTGTTTTCTTAATTAGATCTCTTGTCTACTTCCTTGCACGAAGAAGTCAGAGTCAGTTAACGTTATCAGTAATTTTACGGACCAGTTCTTCGTTATTAATTTTCGCCATCTTAAACTTCTTCGGGAACAACAAAGACACTACCATAATTCTTTAAAATCGTTTCGCGACAACACCATCCAAAATCTTAGTAAATTTCCTCATGTTGAACCTCCCTATTTGGAATTCTTTTATTTTTCAAGTCACTCACTTCTTGTGTTTTTAGAAGTGTCATACCAACATTATCATAATATAAACTGTTTCCAAAGAGGTGTTTGCAATGGCATGGAAGAATCACTCTGTTGTTCTTGCATTAAAATATTGCATCTGTCCTTCGTGAGGACTGTTATAATTTGTTTGTTAGTTAAACAGATTTACCAAATTTATTTTGTAGTTTTGAGTTCTCCTAACGACCAAAAAAAAACAACTGGTAGAATTTAGCTCACAATAAGCTACTCAAAGAGAAAAAATTCCATGGACACGTAAGCCAGTTAGTTGAATAATTTATCAGCATTCGGGTTTGTTTCTTTTGCGGTAAGCAACTCCAAATATGGGAGCGAGTTTATGAATTCGTCACATCTAGGCAAGATCCATTTCAATTGTTTTTTGTTTCTGTTAGTTTTATCTGTATTTCATGAAGATTTAATCTCCTGAAAGTTTAATGTCCAGTTTAAAATCGTCTTCGTATTTGGTGATTCGTAAGGTAAAGCACTAATGTTCTTCATAAGACTGGGATAGTTCTTCCAGGTAAAATCCATTTGTAGTTCGTTCAATGCGAGGTTTCACTACAAAAAATACAATGAAAAACGGCAGTTTTCACCAAAATCACAAAGTATTTCCCATTTGACTCTGCCTTCGTCATGTTGAGTCGAGGACCTCGATTTGCAAGAAAAGATTTGGGGCATAGAAGTTTGTTCCCCTTTTTACCACAAATTTGCTCCAAAATGGCAGCGTTCAAGTTTCATTCAAATTTTCAGGACAATACCTACTCTAGTTTCACTTATGATCTGTATGGTTCTAATCACCTATAGGTCATTATTGAGATTGATAACGTAATTTTCTGACCAATCATTCTGTGGGATTTTCGATAATCACCAGTGTAATAATACTGACATACTATATACACGTTAACATTGGTGAATAATTAACTACTTTTTATTGTCATACCATAGAAAGTGTATAGTTATAACAATTGTGGGGCTCTTGTTCTTAACTCGGATACTTTAGAATTGGCGACTGGGATTTTCTATGCTGTAGAGGGTAAAGTCCCCGACCTGGTGCTAAAAGGAGGGGGGATAGCGGGGAAGCAGAGACGTGGCATCCATTTTTCTAAAATGTGAATGCGTATGTCTTGAATAGGAAAATGTCTGTTAGGTATGCAGCCTTGAAAGGAGATTTGGATGGCGTTAAAGCTGCAGTGGAGAATGGCGCAGACATTGAAGAGCAGGGAGAATTCCTGGGGGGAACTGCTTTACATGATGCTTGTTTAACTGGATATTTTTCAATAACTGATTATCTAATCCAACGTGGTGCTGAAGTTAACTGTACAGACAAGTATGGTTGGTTGCCTATTCACTATGCCTGCGGGGAGGGTCATCTAGACATCGTAAAATTACTCATCAGCAAAGGCAGTGACTTTACATCAACAGATGAATATGGTGTTACCACACTTAATTTGGCATCAATGAATGGACATACCAGGGTGACTGAATATCTTATGCAGTGTGCTGCAGAAGCAGGTAATTAGTGTGAATTTTAATTTATTCTGATGGATCAAAGATTTTTTATATTTTATATTTTTCAATTTTGACCTTTAATTGTTTATCAAGTATTTTGCATTCTAAAGCCCCGATTACACGAAGGCGAGCTGGCTTGGCTAGTGGGCTATCTCTGTTGCCGGAAAAGATTATGTTTTGATATTACATGAAGTGAGCTGGCCCGCTTGCCGAGCTCGATTGTTGTTTAAATTTACTATGTTCGCATGCTCCCTGGCATTAAACTAGCCCGGTGACCAGGATGATTATTATTGCATGAGGTGAGCTGGCTTGTTCACCAAGCTGGCCCGGTTGGCTTGAACCGAGCCAGTCCAGTAAATGGGCTGGCTCATTGCCATGTAATCACGTTATTTTCTTTAGTGAGTTTATCATTGTTTGGCGGGCTGGCCCGGTGAACGGGCCAGCTCGTCTCACGTAATCACGTCCTAATATGGGGTTACTATTCTCAGTAATATAAAATAAAAAAATTAAAGTGCTGATGCCACATAAGCAGTCTGTGCTTTTCACCAGACCCACAGACAGGCAACAGGAGGCCCGGGGCAATGTGGTCATCCACCCCCACTCCCCCACCCAAAACGCCAAAAAGAATTTCAGTCGGCCTTTAGGCCTTTAAGGCATTTTGAGGAATTCTTAAGAATGAGGCCCTTACAATCTGAGGCCCCTTAGAGTACGAGACCCTGGGGCAATCTGCATTCCCTGCCCCTCTTCTCTGCAGGCCTGCTTTTTACTAAAATCTGAGTCCAAATCCGCGTCCGAATCCAGTCAAATAAACTCCCAGTCGAAGTCGGGGTGCAAGTCCGACTTATTAATGTATACACTTCATGCTCCTGTAAAGAAACAGCCACGTAGTACACCATATTTCGCATAGATATAGACTGTAATGAAGCCATTTGACGAGATATCTCTGACATTTTAATTTTACTATCGTAATTCACAGCAAAATTATTGATTTCACGTCAAAAACACGAGTGATAAGAGCGTTTCTGCCACGAGCCTTGTACGATGAGAACACTGTCACATCAGATAAGACCTCTGTGAGAATAAAACCTTTTTACCGGAAAACTTGATGCTGGCACTGAAAGCGGTTCATTGCCAGCATGCACAGTCGTGGGTATTTTCTCTGACTGTAAGGCCTAAAACTGAATTTTGCCCCACGCAAGACGCCAAATATTTTAGACAATCCCCCTATTCAAGATTTATGGGAAAAACGAAGACGGCAGAAATTTTGTTGGACTCGTACAGATTGTTCTCACCCTTATTTTGACAATAATGATCAGTTGCACGTGCTTATAATTTTGATGGTTAACGTCAATTTAAAGTTTATTCTGGAGATGTTTATTTTCGCTTGAACTGCACATCTTACTAAAATAATGATAATTATCAAATTAAGTTTACGATTAAATTTGACCCTAACCTCAATCCTGACTCTAATTCTAACCCTAACCCTAACTCCAATGCTAAACTTAACCCTTATCCCAATCCTAACTCTAACCCTAATCCCAATCAAATTAAGTTTAAATCTAAGTTTAGGGTTAGGCAGTGGTGTAATGAGGATGGAGGGGCGATTGGTGCAGAAGCCCCAAGCGGTTCTTTTTCGAGGGGCGGCATTTTCGGCCATCAGTGTCCTGAAAACGTTCACCTAGATACCAAGTCATTCTCGTATTGTTGATAGACAAATGTAAAACCAACTAATGACTATTTATTTGAAGCTTGATAGCCGTTGAAGAGCAAAGTTTGCATAAGTTTACCCTTGAGTACTGGTTAGTAATTTGAATTAATATACATGGTGGAGAAAGAATATTCCATTTGCGATAAAATATTCTTTGTGCTTGCCCAGGGGCGGACTGACAACGTTTTGGCTTTCGGGCAGGAGGAAAACTTGGGCCCCTAAGAAAAAATTAATACTAAGTGCCTAAATGTCGTGTATAGCTCGACTATAATTAATTCCATTAGATGTTAAAATAAAAACGAGTGCATGACACACTAAATTAACCAATAATCAAACGTATTTATTTGAACTACCTTCTTCCGGTCTTTACGACTTATTGTATTCTTTAGTGGTCTGCAGTAAAAGTAAAGAGCTAAGTTCCTTCGACGTTAGAGCAAACTTGTCGAAGATGCGTTCTTTGTCGTCTTAAGCTGCAGTGCAATATTCTTTTCCACAGCAATCAACATGAGTGCCTCAAGATTGTCCTGTGTTAAGGTGGATCTTAGTCTCGTTTTCAGTATTTTGGGTTTTGAAAAGGATCATTCGCGCAAGCATTGTTTAATGCTTAGTGTAATCAAATACTGGTAAACTACAGTGTAAGTACAAGTTTTCGTATCCTGTTGAGAATAACCTGTACTGGAACAGCAATCTGAAAGCACACGAGAAATAGTTTAGGCAAACGACCTTCTTTACCAATTCGTTTGACTTTGAGGGCGGATGCTTATTCACTTCACCATCTAAGTTTTCATCTTCAGCTTCATCTGAATCGTCGTCGGGATCCAGTGGCAATAGGCCTTGTTTGATTGCAGCGTAATCTGATGCAAGGGATACGAGATCCTCTCGTAATGATACCGTGTCAATTTCGGGCTTCACTTCAGGTATTGCGTTGAGCATTGTTGCGCTAGCTGCGCTAAGCTAATTTCTTTGTGTAGATCTTTGTGACCACTGAATCGTCTGTTGATGTTTTGTACCACTGTGTCTAGAATGACGTTATGACAGGAAGTCTCAAAATGTCTCGTTGAACTATCTACTGCGGTGGGCGACGTTGATCGTCGATTTGAACGAATTTCTGGGAGCTTTGGTGAAAGATTGATATTTTCTATTGCTAACTTATCAATCACTTCATTGATAAATGTAGCTGCATGTCGGTGGACGTCGGCAAAATCTTTGTTGATCGGGCTGATTGTGTCGGATTAATTTTTATCATTCTCCATGCTTGCAGAACTGCAATCTGGCAGTTTTTATGGTTTTACGCTTTCTATACCCGTGAATCGGCGGCTGCCTGTGATTGTCAGCGACTTTTGAACCATTCGAGAGACTCCTTGCAAAAAGAAATTAATTTTTTTTCCTCGCGGTGTTTTTGGGCCACCAGAGTATCCGTGCCCACGGTCAACGTCCCATTGCCCTACCGCTCAGTCCGCCCCTGCGCATGCCTGCTTTTGGAGCCTTTTTTTCTTCTTTCTTTTCTTCGTTATAGGGGGGCAGTATTTTTTACTCCCGCCCCTGGCGGCAATTTTCCTCGTTACTCCACTGGGGTTACGGTTACCTCACCCGAATCCCAATCCTAAACCTAACCCTAATCCTAGACTTCATTTGAAAAAATTACCACTTCTGGTAATTGCATCTCGACTTATAGAGATGGGAGTTTACGAAAGCATGACGTAACCTTGCAATATGATTTCTCTTGTGCAACAAAGGAAATGAATAATCCCAAGAGTATTCTTGACACCGCCCTGGCTCCAGTAAAGACATGAGGAAGAACATTTTTACCATTTCGTAGTAACGGCAGCTCTTAAAACACCGGGAAGTTTCAAGTATGTTCAACGAAAAACGTTAATCGACCGACTAGAATAGCTTGGAAGCATTTTAGAAAGAAGAAAAAATGTCTAGGTTTAGAATATGAGGTTTGCTTCACTGTTGTAGGATTGGAACTACTTTGTTTACTGGCGTCGACGCCGCAGCTTTCGTAAAGTTTCTCCCGATACTATTCATTAGAATCTGGAAGCAAATGACAGTGTAGCTTTAACACAGAACGGATAGAATCACAGTACAGGATTTTATCTGTAATATTCAGGGGACTTCAGTGAAAATTCTTTCGCTTATTGATTAGAATTCTTTGGTAAATCTGTCATACATAAATAGATGGATTATGAAAGAGACGATGGATCAAAATTTGCCTTAATGCAACTGTTTGATCATGTTGGGAATTGAAAATAGTTTGAGACTGATTCGAGCAAATTCATGCCGTCGTGATATTAAAATAATAATGACATTACAGAATTCTCGGAGCTTCTAATGAATTCCTTTTGCTCTGGGGCGAGTAGGCCTTACCCACCCTTCCCACCCTGTAGTTGCGCCACTAGAACGACTGGTTTCGTTTCGAAAGCAACCAAGATGGTTCGTGATTGTCGACCATAGTCCAATTACAATGAAATAATCAATTTGTCTAAATAGAACGTACGTTTCTATGGACAGGCTTGCAGTTCGAAGCATCGGACAAAAGCTTGCTTTCCAGTAACCGATGGCAGCTAAGTTAAAGTCACATATTTATATGCAGTTGGAGTCAAAAGTTTACATACAACTTGGCTGAGATTATTCAACTTAAATTTTCGCAACACCGCCCATTTCATTGCACCGTACATTGTACGAGGAAAGTCAGTTAGAGATCTAGTAGATTTAAATCAGAGATGGCAAAGAGATTTTAGGTTTTAGTAACTAAACTTCAAAATTCCCTTGGGGCAAAGATTTACATACACTATGTTAGTATTTGATTGCATTGCCTCATACTTGTTTAACGTAAATTAAACTCTTGGGGTAGCCTTCAACAAGCTTTAATTATTTTTTTGCTTGATTTTACTAATTACTTTTACTGTACTTTACTTTTCTATTCCTTTCTGTACTTCACTGTATTTTATATAATTTAATTTTGTTTAATTTAATTTTTTACCATAATTTATTGGCTGGCCACCTGCAACACCTGACGCCAACTACTACGTTGCCTAAATATAAAGATGCAAACTTAGACCACTGGGAACAACAAATATTCTGAATATTTTCAATATTAAAGTATACTATATATATTCCATTTCAACTAAAAGTACTTTTCATGTATTTTTATATTTACTCTTCATAGTAAAGCCAACAACTGAAACAAACATGCAGGGAAGAAAGAGCCTCCAAGGGAAAAAGTAAGTGCATCAATGTTTACTTTAAAATTGCTGTAATGATTTATTGCTCTATAATAAGGAGATAGAGCTTAACTTGTTTCTCGGAAAAAAAATTATGGAACTAAGTAAGATAAGTTCAATGAGTAATTTACATATGGTGGAAGGGGATGGTGGTGGCAGACATGGACTTACAGGAACATCGTTTATTGCATCAAACTTTATCAGTACTTAGATAAGGTACTTAATGGTATTTGCTTTCTAGTTAAAGGTAGCGTGAAGGATTCTCCAAATGTATCCCGTTTATGATTTTATGTTTAACTTTGACATTTGCACGATTATTATGCACGATGCGATTGTTATCCTGGAGTATGTAATAAACTCATGACAATCTATGCAGCAAAATATACGCTTATGCTTCGCTGCAGTTTGTCCGCGACAGTTTGTCTTTTGACAAAGAGAGCTATTTCTAAGCATATAGCTCTAACTTCTAAACAAATAAACGGATAGAAATGCCACAAGGAATAGAAAGTTTAAAGCAACAACCTACAGCAAGCTTCGCTCAGTTACACTTAGTGAACAAATCTGAGTAAACAGTGGTACCAACAACAGAACGTAAATGAACCTAAATTGGAAACAAAAATTAGATAAAAGGATTAAATTACACCAAAGACATACCACTTGTCAACAATATTTAACAAAATTTTGCAGCGGCAACATATTCAACAAAAAATCGTTCCGCTTAAAGTCACCTTAGGTTATGAAACAAAGATATTACAGGATAGAAAAAAAAAGCGCAAGGACTGCAAGTCTGCAACACTTCAACCGTCGACAATCAAGAGACTAACCCGAGATCTGTTTTTTAATTAGATCTCTTGTCTACTTCCTTGCACGAAGAAGTCAGAGTCAGTTAACGTTGTCAGTAATGTTACGGACCAGTTCTTCGTTATTAATATTCGCCATCTTAAACTTCTCCGGGAACAACAAAGACAGTACCATAATTCTTTAAACCGTTTCGCGACAACACCATCCAAAATGTTAGTAAATTTCCTCATGCTGAAACTCCCTATTTGAAATTCTTTTAGAGTATTCAAGTCACCCAATTCTTTTGCTCTTAGAAGCGTCATCCCAATCTTTTTATAATATGAGCTGTTCCCAAAGAGGTGTCTGCAATGACATGGAAGAATCACTCTTTTGTTCTTGCATTAAATTATTACACCTGTCCTTCGTGAAGGGTGTTATAATTTGTTTGTTAGTTAAACAGATTTACCAAATTTATTTTGTTGTTCTGAGTTCTCCTAACGAGCTGAAAACCAACAGTTAGAATTCAGCTCGCAATAAGCTACTAATAAGCCAAAATTCCATGGATACGTAAGCCAGTTAGTTGAATAATTTATCACCATTCGGGTTTGTTTCTTTTGTGGTAAACAACTCCAAATATAGGATCGAGTTTATGGATTCATCACGTCTACGCAAGATCCATTTTAATTGCTTTTAGTTTCTATTATTTCTGCCTGTATTTCACGACGGTTCAATCTCCTGAAAAACCAGTCTAAAATCGTTTTCGTATTTGGTGATTGGTAAAGTAAAGCACTGATGTTCTTCAAAAGACTGGGATAGTTCTTCCAGGTAAAATCTAGCTGTAGTTCGCTGAATGCGAGGTTTCACTATAAAAAATATCATGAAAAACGACAGTTTTCACCTAAAGCTGAAAATATTTCCCATTTGATTTTGCTCCCCTCATGTTGACTCGAGGCCCTCAATTTGCAAGAAGACATTAGGGGCATAGAAGTTTGGTCCCCTTTTTACCACAAATTTGCTTAAAAATGGCAGCGTTCAAGTTTCATTCAAATTTTCAGGACAACGCATACTTTAGTTTAACTTACGATCTCTATGGTTCTAATCACCTATAGGTTATTATTGAGATTTATGACGTAACTTTCTGACCAATTACTCTTAGGGATTTTCGATAATCACCAGTGTAATTATACTAACATACTATATACACGTTCACATTGGTAAATAATTAACTACCCTTTATTGTCATACCATAAAAAAGTGTATAGTTATAACAATTGCGGGGCTCTTGTTCAAGATCCTGATACTTTTGAGTTGGCGACTGAGATTCTATGCTGTAGGGGCCAAAGTCCCCGACCGGGTGCTAAACGGGGAGAGCGGGGGAGCAGAGACGTAGCATCCATTTTTCTAAAATGTCAATGCGTATGTTTTGAATAGGAAAATGTCTGCTTGGGATTTACCAGAGAAAGAACTTTTCGATGCCGTTAAAGCTGCAGTGGAGGATGGCACAGACTTTGAAGTGCAGGAAGGATGGTTGAACGGAACTGCTTTACATTATGCTTGCTACAAGGGATATTTCTCAGTAGCTGATTATCTAGTCCGACGTGGTGCTAAAGTTAACTGTATAGACATGCATAGTTGCTTGCCTATTCACTATGCCTGCAGGTGGGGTCATCTAGATTTTGTAAAATTACTCATCACCAAAGGCAGTGACTTCACATCAACAAATGAGTTTGGTCGTACTCCATTTCATGTTGCATCATTGAATGGACATACGCCATTGGTTGATTATCTAATCCAACGTGGTGCTGAAGTTAACTCAAGAAACGAGAATGGTTACTTGCCTATTCACTATGCCTGCGAGAGTGGTCATCTAGATACAGTAAAATTACTCATCAACAAAGGCAGTGACTTCACATCAACAGATAACTATGGTCGTACTCCACTTAAACTTGCATCATTATTTGGACATACCAGGGTGGCTGAATATCTTACGCAGCATGGTGCAGGTAATTAATGTTAATTGTAATTTATTCTGATGCATCAAAGATTTTTTATATTTTATATTTTTCAATTTCGACCTTTAATTGTTTATCAAGTATTTTGCATTCTAATATGGGGTTACTATTCTCAGTAATATGAAATAAATAAATTAAAGTGCTGATGCAGCATAAGTAGTCTGTGCCTTTCACCAGGCCATCATACTGGCAACAGGAGGCAAAGTGGTCATCCAGAGACTTGAACCCCAAAACCTTCACGTTATGGCCTATGCGACAACAACAGTTTCATTCCGCATTAAGACTTTTAAGGCATTTTGAGAAATTCTTTAGAATAAGGCCCTTACAATCTGAGGCCCCTCAGAGTACGAGGCCCTGGAGCAATCTATCCCCCAAGCCGCCCACCCTCTCTGCATCCCTGCTTTTCACAAAATGCTAGCACTGAAAGTGGTTCATTGCCAGCATGCACAGTCGTGGGTACTCTCTCTGACTGTAAGGCCTAAAACTCAATGTTGCCCCACACAAGACGCCAAATATTTTAGCAGTCTCTCGATTCGAAATTCATGGGAAAAACGAAAACGCACAGAAATTTTGCTGGACTTGTACTGAAATTTTGTTCGACTCGTACAGATTGTTCTCACCCTTATTTTGACAATAATCATCAATTTTACGTGCTTATAATTTTGATGGTTAACGTCAATTTAAAGTTTATTCTAGAGATGTTTATTTTCGCTCGAACTGCACATTTTCCTAAAATAATGATAATCATCAAATTAAGTTTAGGATTAACCTTGACCCTAACGCTAACTCTTACTCTAACTCTAACCCTAACCCTAAATCCAATGCTAAACTTAACACTAATCCCAATCCTAATCCTAACCCTAATTCCAATCAAATTAAGTTTAAATTTAAGTTTAGGATTAGGCAGTGGTGTAACGAAGATTGAGGGGAATCGGTGCAGAAGTCCCAAACGGCTCTTTTTCGAGGGGCGGCATTTCTGGCCATCAATGTCCTGAAAACGTTGACCTAGATATTAAGTCATTCTCGTGTTGTTGATAGACAAAGGTAAAACCAACTGATGACTATTTATTTGAAGACTGATAGCCGTTGAAGAGTAAAGTTTGCAAAAGTTTACCCACGAGTACTGATTAGTAATTTGAATTAATATACATGGTGGAGAAAGAATAATGGATTTGCGATAGAACTATTCTTTGTGCATGCCTAGGGGCGGACTGACAACATTTTGGCCTTCGGGCAGGAGGAAAACTTGGGCCCCAAAGAAAAAATTAATACTAAGGGCCTAATTGTCGTGTATAGCTCGACTATACCCACTTCTTTTAGATGTTAAAATAAGCACCAGTGCATGAGACACTAAATTAACCAATAATCAAACGTATTTATTTAAACAACTTTTTTCCGCTCTTTGTGACTTATTGTAGTCTTTAGTGGTCTGCAGTAAAAGTAAAGAGCTAAGTTCCTTCGGCGTTAGAACAAACTTGTCGATGATGCGTTCTTTGTTGTTCTTAAGCTGCAGTGCAATATTCTTTTCAACAGCAATCAACATAAGTGGCTCAAGATTGTCCTGCGTTAAAGACGATCTTAGTCTCGTTTTCAGAATTTTGAGTTTTGAAAAGGATCGTTCGCGCGAGCATTGTTTAATGCTTAGTGTTATCAAATACTGGTAAACTACAGTGTAAGTACAAGTTTTCGTATGCTGTTTAGAATATCCTGTACTGGAACAGCAATCTGAAGGTACACGAAAGATAGTTTTGTCAAACGACCTTCTTTACCAATTCGTTTGACTTTGAAGGCGGATGCTTATTCATTTCACCATCTAAGTTTTCATTTTTGGCTTCATCTGAATCGTCGTCGGAATCCAGTGGCAGTAGGCCTTGTTTGAGTGCAGCGTAATTTAATGCAAAGGATACGAGATTCTCTCGTAACGGTACCATGTCAACTTCGTGAAAGACTTCAGGTATTGCGCTAAACTTTGTTACGCTAGCTGTGCTAAGCTACTTTCTTTGTGCAGATCTTTGTGACAACTGAATCGTCTGTTGATGCTTTGTACCACTGTGTCTAGAATGACATTATGACAGGAAATCTCAAAGTGTCTCGTTGAACTATCTACTGCGGTGGGCGACGTGGATCGTCGATTTGAACGAATTTCTGGAAAGCTTGGTGGAAGATTGATGTTTTCTCTCGCTAACTCACCAATAACTTTATTGATAAATGTAGCTGCATGATTGGTGGACGTCGGCAAAATTTCAGGTGATCGGGCAGAGTCTGTCGGTTGAATCGTTTATCATTCTCAATGCTTGCAGAACTCCAATCTGGCAATTTTTATGGTTTTACGATTTCTATACCAGTGAATCGGCGACTGCCTGTGATTTTCAGCGACTTTTCTATCATTCGAGAGACTCCTTTGCTGAAAAAAATTAATTTTTTCTCTCCGGGTGTTTTTGGGCCACCAGAGTATCCGGGCCCCCGGTCCACGTCCGATTACCCGACCTCTAAGTCTGCCCCTGTACATGCCTGCTTTTGGAGTCTTCTTTTCTTCCTTTTGTTTGTTATGGGGACGTGGTATTTTCCAGTCCCGCCACGGGTGGCAATTTTCCTCGTTTGTCCACTGGGGTTAGGGTTACCTAACCCTAATCCCAATGCTATACCTAACCCTAAAAATGTCAACTTTATTTGAAAAAATTACCACTTCCGGTAATTTCATCCCGGCTTATAGAGATGGGAGTTTACGAAAGCACGACGTGACCTTGAAATTTGATTTCTCTTGTGCAATAAAGGAAACGAATAATCCCTAGAGTATTTTTGACCCCGCCCTGGCTCCAGTAAAGACATGAGGAAGAACATTTTCACCGTTTCGCAGTAACGGCAGCTCTTAAAACACTGGGAAGTTTCAAGTGTGTTCAACGAAAAGCGTTAATCGACCGACTGTATTAGCTTGGAATCATTTTAGAGAGAAAAAAAATTTCTAGGTTTAGAATATGAGGTTTGCTTCACGGCTGTAGGATATGAACTACTTTGTTTACTGGCGTCGGCGCCGTAGCTTTTGTAAACTTTCTTCTGATACTATTAATTGGAATACGGAAGCAAATGAGAGTGTAGCTTTAATACAGAAGGAATCGAATGACAGTACAGGATTTTATCTGTAATACTCAGGGGAATTCAGTGAAAATTCTCTCGGTTGTTAATTATAATTCTTTGGCAAATTTCCCATACATAAATAGATGGATTATTAAATAGGCGATGGATCAAAATTTGCCTTAATGTAACTATTTGATCATATTGGGAATTGAAAATAGTTTGAGATTGATTCGAGCAAATTCATGTCGTTATTATATGAAAATAATAATGACATCACAAAATTCTCCGAGCTTCTAATGAATTCCTTTTGCTCGGGGGTGCGTAGGCCTTACCCACCCTTCCCACCCTGTAGTTGCGCCACTAGAACCACTGGTTTCGTTTCGAAAGCAGTCAAGATCATTCGTCATTGTCGACCGTAGTCCAATTACAGTGAACTAATCAATTTGTCTAAACAGAACCTACGTTTTCACCGACAGGCTTGCAGTTCGAAGCGCCAGACAAAAGCTTCCTTTCCAGTAACCGATGTCAGCTAAGTTAAAGTCATACGTCTATATGCAGTTGGAGTAGAACGTTTTACATACAATTAGGCTGAGAATATTCAACTTAAATTTTCGCAACACCGCCCATTTCATTGCACCGTACATTTCACTTGGAAAGTCAGTTAGGAATCTAGTAGGTTTAAACCAGAGATGGCTAAGAGATCGATGTATTTTTAGGTTTTAGTAACTACTTCAGAATTCCCTTAGGGCAAAGATTTACAAACACTTTGTTAGTATTTGATTGCATTGCCTCTTACTTGTTTAACGTAAATTAAACTCTTGGGGCAGCCTTCAACAAGCTTCTGGAAATCCTCTGCTGGATTCATTTCTCATCCCTCCTGCCAATACTGGTATGACTTGGTCAAGTTTGATGGCCACCAAAAATCAGCTTTATATTACTTGTATATCAAAAAGAAGCCTAATTTTCTTGATAAAAACTCTATATTTCCTCAGTAACACGTGAAGATGTGCTCTCAATTTCATTCATTGCCCCCCCCCCCTTCCACTTAATTGGGTTCCTGACGGAATGCGTTTCAGTTACATCAAGGATAAAGAAAAATCGTTCGTGATGTGAGTTGGCAAATTTCTTGTACACACTGTTTACATGATTTTTCTCGAGAAGAAATTCATTTGATTTGTCCACCAATGACATATCCAGAAGGGAATAGCTCACGATCAGGACAGCTCGTCTAAGATACGATTGGAGGATATTACGAGATAGAACTCTTACCAGACACTAAATACTTCACTGTGACCAGTGCAAAGTTTTTTATGAAAACAACTGTCGGTCTGATATGTATATAATATATTGGGAATTACCGAAACTTTGGATAGAAACTCAAAGAATTACCTCATGATTAGATGTTCATTTGTTGAACACTCCTGATGAAATGTCTAGAATTAAATTCAGCTATAGGAATTCCGAAACCTATCACGTTCATCACTCAGACCAACCACAAAAACATAATATATGACAAAACGACATCGTTCAGAACAACATGCCGTCATGTGGATTATCCCCAGGTCCATCACGCTAAGCGTGGCACGCGAGCACTAATCTCTGCATTTATAAATCGTAGCCCGACCAACCCGACGACTTTACAGTTGCAGTTCTGATAAAAAGTGGAAAAATGACGATTGCCCTTCCATTTCAAATTTCTTAAACTTACTCCCCAATTAACATGGTGAAATCATTTTTAACAAGTTTTTCTTAAAAATTTGTTTTGAAGTAAATGAACCTTGCTGGAAAGTGTTGTTGACCACCTTAATTTTCAGATATTTTTTTAAACTTTAGAGTCACCTTTAGACGTTTGATCCAAGTTTGCTTTTTTGATTTTTTTTTGTCTTCTTGGCATTGTAGAACTGAAAGTGAAGCAAGCAGTATCGGAGACGCTAAAGCATGGTAAAAAGAAAAACAATCGTATGTCATTACTTTTTATTGGCCAAGGTCGTGTGGGAAAAACGTCTCTGAAAAAAAGTCTTCTCGGTGAAGGGTCACAAAAGAAAGAACCGAGCACAATCGGCATTGAATTCGATGTCGTTGAGGTACAAGAGAATGACAAATCCAATCCGTGGAAGCGTGCAAAAGATGACCAGTTCATGGCATCCGAAATATATACTGACAATGTCCTCGGAAAGGAAATCGCCAGAACAATAGCTGAAAGTAAAGACGAGCCTGAAGAAGGAAGAAGTGAAAGCGCTGCTGGCGATGAAGATGATGGCGTTGAACTTGAAGGTGAATCTGGAAATCCAAGTGAAACTAAAAATGGAAGTGAAGAAGGAGCTGATGATGAAGTGGGACAGGGAAATAAAGATCGAGCTAGAGCTGGAGATGAAGATGGAGCTGGAACTAGAGCTGGACCTGGAGCTAGAGACGGAGCTACAGATGGAGATGACTGCCGTAGCGACGTACGTAGACGTGAAAAGGATGACGAAGGAAAAAGTGACACACCGGAAAGTATGAAAGATCAACTTGACTATCACGTATCAGACGACCTAAAACGCAAGATCGACGAAGAAATGAGGAAAGTCGAAAATTACCGTGATGATACCATGGACACAATTAGATTCATGTTTGGAGACGTTGGTGGCCAGTCTGTCTTCTACGGCGTGCATTCGATAATGCTGAGGTTGAGAACGCTATTTATACTTGTTGTTGATCTGTCAATGTCCCTTGACGACGAGGCACAGCCAAAGTTCATAGAAAAGGGATCAACAAAGAGGGAGAGAGACCAAGGAAACCCTATGCATGAAACAAATTTCGATTATGTTACAAAGTGGATGGCAGCTCTTCGTAACCTTAACTCTTGCAGTAAAGGGGCCAAAAATAATTCCGCACAAAGTCTTAATCTTCCAAAAACTATTCTTGTTTTTACCAAACCTGATAAGCTGAGACGTCGTGAGAAACTTAAGCAGAAGCTGAAGAAAGTTACTGAAGCTCTTGAGCAGAGGTTTGAACGCATTGGTTGCGGTTCGCTTATTGTCGCCAAGTATGTCATCAAGAACAAAGAGCCAAGGAATGCTGATGAGACCAGTGAGCTCGAAGCTCTACGAACAAAAATCTTTGAAACAGCGCAAGATGTTTTGAAAGCTCAAGAAGAAACCCCTATAAGTTGGCTATTGTTAGAACGTGCTCTCGATACCCTGAGGAGGTCGGAAAAGCTGAAAGACTACCCTTATATCTCACTCGATGATGCACGAAAACTAGGAGAACAATGTCAAGTGAACGAAACGTTCAACGAAGCAATGAAGTTCCTTCACGAAGAGAACATAGTCGTCCATTTTGATGGAAATCCACACATGAGCGACCTGGTTGTACTTGATGCAGCATGGCTAGTAAAACTGTTCACCCAAGTATTAACCGTTGCCCCGAAGCTTTCCTGGGGTATGGCTAATTCACGTGCTTGGAAAAAGCTGACGACAAAAGGAGTGCTCGACTTCGGAAACCTTCCCAATCCGTTAGAGAACCATAGCCAAGAGAAAGCCTTGAAAGATATCATGGTTCGAGTGGGCTTAATCTATCACTGGGGAAAAAACATCTATCTGGTTCCATCCATGGTGACTAAAAGATGGGAGGAGAGCGATATTAAGAAAGTGTTGTCGTCGAGTTTGCAGCCGTCACTGTACCTTAATTTTAAAGGTGATACCATTCCACTTGGACTCTACACGCGAGTCCTTGTGGACGTATTGAAATGGGCCCGTGGTGATGTCGAACACGACGATGCAGAAATGCCTGAATTTCACTGCAATTGCTGTCGCGTTTTCAAGTGTGAAAACAGCATTAAATATTCCGTGATCTTGATCCGCCATGTAACTAGAATCCAGGTTGCAATATCAGGTGTGAATGTCTGAGGTTTATAACTTCATGTGGAAACAATTTAAAGTTGTGCCACATAGTGTAATTTAAAGCTGTTTCAAAAAACTTAAAAATTTATTTTTATTTTTTTATTTACTTGTTTGTTTGTTTTCTTCATTTATTTTTTAGTTGATGAGCAGACGATTGAAAGTAAGGACATTGCAAGGAGTGTGTTGTCCGCCCTTTATTCCGCAATGACGAAAGTTCAGTCCTGCCCAAGCTATCAAGGTGTGAGATACGAGTTTGGTTTGAAATGTGATCTTTGCCTGGAGGAAAAGACACCATGTCTGAGGCACGAAAAAGAAGCTTGCACCGACGACGACTGCGTATGCATTCTAAGTCTTGAATGCTTAAAGAAAGAATTTGTTGTCTGTCCAAGAAACCGTTGTGGCAAGAATTCTTCGAAGCTTCATAAAACATTTTGGGTAAATGACGCAGGTAAGAAAATGTGCTTTTTTGCAGAGTTAAGAAACTTTGTGGTGAAGTAAAGAGATTAAATGAGTTAAATAGGAATTTGTGGAAGTGCATCCTGAAAAATCTATGTGGAATTTGCTTCGGGTCTCCTGGGTACCCCTTTCCAACAAAACTTGTTTGATTTCATTCGTGTGAGTTGTGGAAGTGTGATCATTGTCCGTTGATGTACATACAGCGACCAAAGTTTAAGCTGTAATTTCATCGTCTTCCATATCATTCTCTTGCTGAGTCATAGCGAGTAAGGATTCCGGTCACCACATAATACTACATAATACTACATTTAAATAATAACATGGTTGGCCAACATCGATATTGGCCTTGTCAATGAAGTAGTCTTTATAAATCTTAAAAATCTTTTGGCAGCATCAGCAACAATACTGTCATATGCAAGCATCAAAATTATGGTGATGATCAAGCCATAAATGCAGTGTAAAGATTGGTGGCTGAATTCAACAATCAATACTTTTTGTGTATGCTCTATTTACTTCCAGTTGAAAATGTTTGTAGGGAATTTCTGTGTCAATCTTGTAACGGAGACTTCATTCTAAGAAACTTCTTTATTCAACAGGTACTGAGTCCAGGAAAGGTTCACCTATTGAAGAAGACACTGGCTCCAAAGAGACGAGTAAGCACTTTTCTTTTACTCCATGTGTTCTCTCCAATCCATCTCAATCTCAATCTCAACGCTTGCTTGATTTTGATAGAGATTCAAGACCAACAAAGGCCACCAGATCGTCTTCGACAACAAGAAGTTGTTCCAGTAGCAGAAAAAATTCCTAGGACATGGAAGAAGTTAGCCTATCTTACGAAGCTGTTTCAAAGTCATGAGATTGACGACATTGTTTACTCCCGTGTTGGTGAGGATGAAAGTCAAAAAGCTTGTACAATGCTTACCAGGTATATGGAAAGAGGAGGGACAAGACAAAAGTTAGCTGATGCACTTGAAAAGCTCCAAATGTCCTCCCTAGCCCAGGATGTCTTGTCTGGACATTTTATCAGTGATCAATAAACGGATTTAAATACTTAATTTATTTTTAGAAATAGAGTTTGATGTAAAAACTACTTTAAATTATATTAATTTTTAGTAAAATGTGACAACATTTACTCCAATCTTGGAACAAGAAAGTTAAACTATACATTTAGAACAATCACCGTCCAGTTGTATGAACTGGGGTAATTTAACATTCGAAGTAACTCCGCATCCTGTTTTCCACAAATATTAAATACTACAAGTTTGTTTTGCTTTGAGTGCAATTTTATCTATTCAATATAATGATTTTATTATATGGCTCAGCTTTGGGTTTTTTTCGGTCCGTGTGCAAAATTACGCATGACGATTGGTCGCTGAATGGTCTGATATTTTACCATATTAGACTGCCCGGACCAATACGGTTTTTATTCCGGACCAGTGAGTTTTGACGGGAAAATCTCCTAGCTTATTTTAATGAAATTTACGGAGAATTAAGTATCTTACGTTGAAAAATTTTGGATAATAAAATGTGCTGGAACTCTAGTGCATCTTTTTTGAAGTTATAATTGTATAAAAAGTACGATAAACAATGGTCAACTGGTAGAAACAATAAGCAAAGCGAGCAAGTTACGACGACTTTTGAACATGTGAAAGTTTGGTGACATCGTTGGAGATATTTGGAAATTCATCGAACTCAAACACTCAGAAAAACAGTTTATGATGATTGGTGAAGTATTATAATTTAAGTTAAATTATGTATGTTTGTCTGAATATTTATATTAATTTTGTGCTCTAGGAGCTGCCCAAAGTTAAGCCCGAGTAAAAAAAGGAAATAAGAAAAATAATGAATTTATTCCTAATCTTTCCGCTTGATATTTTACAGCAGCGTATCAGGTTGACTAAAAATATATTCCGTTTTCTTTTCACTAATATGAGTTAGCTCATGTGCCTTGATTGATCAAATTGCGTGAAGTTGCTAGACATTTATCGGATATGAATAAATTAAGTATAAGAAAGTTGACGAAATTAACGCAGTTAAATCAATTGAACATTCATCGAGGCCCAAAGTGCGAATGTGAATAACCAACCTCGCTACCGTGGTGGAGGTAATTGTCTTTATTCTTGGAAGGTTTTCTACTGATTTTCGAGTGCAAAAACTGTTTTTCATTTTTTGTTTTAAACAAATTACGCATGTCTCCTTCAGATGCTGACAACGATTTGTGAAAACGTTCGTTCAAGTAGCGTAAAATTTCAATTTGTTGACTCAAACATTATAGTGCAGCGGTGGAATACATAGAAGATAATGAGTTAAAACAAACAATCAGGAAAAGCAATACTAGTACTTCTGTTATTTTCAAACTGAAATGTTTTACATGAATGCTTGGTGTTGTACATGGAGACAACGATACATGCGAGTTGAAATGAAAATTCAGACCACGTTGTCTGTTCTTTGAATAGAAGACGAGTGGATTGATCAAATTTCCTGCTTTAACTTTTTCCCGGCGGAGTAGGACTTCAGTTATTTTACTCAGGGTAACGCCAGACGATTTTGCTCGTCAAAGGGGAGTTTCTGCCTCGAAAGAGTTGAAAGGATCGAAATCAGTGGAGTAACTTGGACATTTCTAGTGTCAAGGGGAGGCTTCAAGGGTCCTGGTTCAGTAAATTTGGGGCTAACATCTAGTACAGATTTTAAGGAATGTCTCTGAGACAACCAAATATGTCATCTTGGACACTTGAAATTGAGGAAATGTCCAACTTTATAGAGGTTAATGACTATATTACTCTACAAGTTGGGGTGGCCTTAGGGAGCCTGGCTTCCAGTCAGGCCACCCGGTCAGTTACCCCGATGATCGCAATACACTTTGTCGTGACTTTCTTGCTGGTTCCTGATACAGAGCAACTTTGGCAAATTAATAAAGCACTCGTAATTTAAGTATTTGGGTATTCTGGCTATAGATTTTTGAGAAATATCGTTCTGCACACAACTAAAGTAAGATCTTTTCGGAAGATTTTTCCCGAGAAATTATTAATATCTCCCAAGTAGAGGAGTTTCACTTCCCTGACAGAGGACCTGGTGCCTCAATACCACCTCTGCCACCTCCCCCAGGAGGGGGAACAATTGAATCATTTATTATTTCTTTGGAAAAATTCAGGAGTTAAAGGGTTAAAGAATAAATCGCTGTTTTTGCTGCATAGACATAGGATGCGGGCAACCGTGAAGGCACGCCCGCCTCCAACAATATCTACGACAAATTGTATTTGATCAGGTTGGACCTAAAAAAAATCAGCAATGAAGTAAACATTTGTAATTGCTTGGACTGAAGTTAGCCAGAGGAACTCACTGATGAGGATTACCATTTTCAATCGATACTTCACGAGGATGCCGCTGCGACGTTTTGCTGGAAAGTTAAAATTGCTGTTTATGATCTTTAGATTTTTTGTTAAAACTACTCTCAAAATGCAGGAAATAGGGGTTTCACAGCTTTACAAATTGAAAAATTTCCCACCCAGCGTTTAAGTGATCAACAATTTGGTTTTCAGAAATATCATTCCACGACTACAGCATTAATTGATTGTACTAACGACTGGTACATAAATATAGATAAGAAAATGTTCAACATGGTAGTGTTCATAGATCTGAAAAACGCATTTGACAGTGTGGACCATGAAATACTAATTAAAATGTTAGAGCTCCATGAGATCAAAGGTCAATCACTGTTTCTACTTAAATCGTATCTCACAAATCGAAATCAGAAGTGCCAATTTAAGGGCATTGTATCATCAAATAAAATAATTAGATGTGGCATTTCGCAAGGATCTATTTTAGGGCCACTGTTCTTTCTCTTATACATCAATGATTTACCGCATTGCTTAGAAAGCACAAAACCAAGGTTATTTGCTGACGACACCAAATTAACAGCTTCATTGCAGTCAATAGATGAGCTTGAAGCTGCAGTTAATTCAGACTTAAAAAATCTCAAGGAGTGACTAATTAACAATAAACTTTGCTTAAATGTTTCTAAGACTGAATTCATTGTTATTGGCTCAAAACCAATGATAAGCAGGATTTCTGACTGTACAATTAATTCAAAAATTGATGACAAAGAAATCAAGCAAGTTCAAGAAAGCAAAAGTTTAGGGGTATTATTAGATCAACATTTGTCTTGGAATAGTAACACCGATGTCATTTGTAAAAAGATATCAGCAGGAATATCAGCTCTTCGGCAATTGAAAAATTTTGCAGATAAAAAAACATTTCTTTCAATTTATAATTCCCTTGTGTCTCCATACTTTCAATATTGTTGTGAAATATGGGACGTACTTAATGAAACACATTCAAACCAACTTCAGAAACTTCAAAACAGAGCAGCAAGAATAATCACAAGTACCAGCAATGATGCTGATCATTCCATTCTATTGAGCGAGTTAGGCTGGGAACCACTTAAAACTATTAGGAAAAGAGCTAAGGCTATAATGATGTACAAGATCTTAAATGGCATGGCTCCCACTTCGCTCGCGAACCTCTTTAAATTTAGAAGTGAAGTAACAAAGTATGACCTTCGGGAAACTTCAAGTACTGTTTGCCTGCCAAAGCCACACACTAATAGTATGAAGAAAAGTTTTATCTATGATGGAGGAATAATTTGGAACTCCATTCCCAAAGAAATTAGAGAGAGTAGATCTCTCACTTCATTTCAGATGAAAATCGCGACGTGCATTGACATATAAAATTATATATCTAATATCTTTGTAATTAATTAATTGAATATTTAATATTTAGGCTAACTGATTTTGGACTTCTTTGCTACTTTTTGTAACAGCCCTGTAAATAGTTTCTATCTAATTTTATACTTGTATTTTTTAATTCTATACACACCTCTCGTGGAAATCAACTTTCAGTTGACGAGGCAATCGTGTCAAAATAAAGTCAGTCATCATCATCATCATCATCACCTTCCAATCATCGATCAGCTCAGAGGCCTGGGACCCAACTAATTGTTGAGGGGCACCAGAGAAGACTTTATCTTCAGTCCTTCAAATAGTAGAGAGTTTGGCAAACGCAACGTCAAACACAACGGCGACGTCTGTGAACGAGTTGAAGGCTGGAACTAGCATAATTAATACTTCACTGACGTTGTCTAACACGTTGGCGTCCCATTGACGACGCCATTTTACCATTCTTGACGTTGGCTTTGCAACGTCAACTTCAAGCTTCGTTTTTACTGGATTGCTCTTATGATCATGGCTGAATCCACGCAAGAGAAGTAAGTTTGATTATTTCTCGCATATTTTTTCGTTCGTTGACTGTGATCCGCAGAGCACCTGTTCTGCATTACAATGTTTTTTTTGCATTACTCAAGACTTGGGACAGCCGACATTGTATCTCTTCTAGCTTATGTTTTTTCTTTCTTTGTTACCTACAGTAAAGCTATGAAATGGACAGCAGATCATGATTTAGAATTAGTGAAAGAAATTCTAGCGGAGAGGCCATTTAAACATGCAAAATCTTCCCGGAGAATTGGGATTGTGTGGCAAAAGATTGTGGACAATTTAAACGAACGGAAAAGTCCTACATTTACGTTGAAAAGCATCAGAGCTGTACGAGAGCGCTATCAGTTACTGGAAAAAAACTTCAAAAGAAAATCTTGAGAAGAAGAAAATGCTACCGGCATCGCCGTTGGGGAACCAAGTGAATTCGATCGAGCCATTGAAGAAGTAGTTACCCTCTTTGATTCCCACGAAAATGTAAAGGAAAAAGAGAGCGAAGCGAAGGCAGAAGAAAATAACAAAGCTGAAAACATAAGGCTAATGGCATTGGAGACGTTTTGTGAAACAGAAAAGCGGAAGCAAAGTGAAGGGCCATTGGAAACAACTATGTCTGTTAAAACCAAAAGGGTGAAAAGTACGTTGGATTACTTGAGAGATAAGTCCGCAAAAGAAGTGCAATGCAGGATGATGGAAATACAGCAGAGGGACAAAGAGCTTGAACTGAAGAGAAAGGAGCTGAGGTAAGAAACAAGGAAGTAGATGTACAAAAAGAACAGAGTCAAAACATGTTAAAGATTGTTATGGAATTTATAAAAAAACATTAGCCATGGATTCACGGAGTATAGACAATAACTGCTGTCTTTTATTCCACATGATTTGTTATAACTGTATAGACAAGCTTTTTTTTCTCGTTGTTAATGTTGTTGTATTTAATACATATCTTTTGTCTCTAAAAGTGTATTTTAAGAAATACTTTGTTTTAAGGAATACATTGTTTTAAGGGAAGGTGCTAGCTATGAAGCATAGACACAATAACTGTTAGGTTTTTGTTGCATGTTATTCTCATTGTATTAATAAACTTATTTTGTCTTTTGTTGCTCATGTTATTGTTGTTTAAGTGCATACTTGTGATCTCTTAACTTATTCTTTATAAAATACATTCAATTTATACTTGTGTTGTTGTTGTTATAAAGGAAACACTGAAAAACAATTAAAATGACACATGAACTTATTTTACATTCTCTTTTTTCCTGTCACGAGCTTATTTAATTCAACACTCTTATTTGAAACAGAGTGGAGTTTTGAATACCATAAATGCTCTATTAAGTTCCCTGGTGCTAATTTAATTTCAATTCAGGCCTCAGGAGAAGGATGTTTGATAGAGTGAGGGCTTATTGCAAATTAAAAGAACTTGGATAAAATTCATATTAACTTAACCAACATCTTTGTGATAGAAGAGGAGGCTTAATAGAGGTGGGGTTTATTCCAAAATTCGGCTTCCAAAGTGGTGGGTGGAGCTTAATACACCTTTTATGGCATGTCATATAGCAGGGGAAAAGTGTTATTTACATTCTCAATAAAAATAATCTTCTAAGGATGGTGGTTTTGCTTCAAAATACTCTGAAACTTTGTTACCATACAAGCAGGTCAAACTATTTTGTAAAAGTGCACGTACTATATAAATTTTACCAACAGGGCTTAATTGTATACTAAGTTGACGTTTAAAGTCGATAAACTTAAAATAGTTTGTTATCTCTCCAAACAGCCATTCAACACTTACACGCACTTGACTCATAACATTATTGTACTGTTTCATTTCTTCAGTAAGATGGGCATTTCGGAATGGAGATTGAAGGTGTAGTCTTATTGGGTATGCTGGATCACCGTACTGTATAAACATAGAGGTGTTCGATCTGGTAAGAAAGCAATTTGCTCAAGCTGGTGCAGCAACCCTGATGCACCAAGTATACCTGCATCATGCTTTTTGCCCTCTATAAATGAATATTGGAATTAAGAGTGAAAAAGTATTAGAAAAAGTAATGAAGTTTAAGTGGAAGTAAAGATATTTACGCCATGGTCCAGAAATGTTTGCAATGATTCCGTTTGGAAGACAAACACTCTGGAATTTAATGCCATGCATCCGTTTGTGGCCATTGAACATGATTCTTTGGTTTTTCCCAGATCTGCAAATTGGCCGGACTGTGCCATCGATAAAACCAAAGCAATTTGAAAGTGGGGCCCCTTTAGAGTGAATAGCATCGCAGTACAATTCCAAACATTGAGGAGACAAGAATGGTTGGTTCCAACTTTGTAATCTAAAACTGTGGTTTTCATAAATGTGGTTCAATACGTAATGTGTTATCTTGCAAAGCTCCGGAACTGATCGACCAAATAGAGGAACCATGTCACAGTACCTAACTGGGTATGCCAGTCGCTTTAGTAGGACGCATAATGCTTCCAATCCAGAGCAAGGTGAAGCATGCTTTATGTTTATAATCTCAGGTAACCTTAAAGCTCTTTGTAGACGTGGAATGTGCTCCTTATCAAATCGAAATTCAACTTTGCACACGAGTTTGTCCAAAATTTCCCAGTTAAATCTGTCATAGTCCCAAAATGGAAAATTTGACTGTTTGATTCTTGAACTAAGTTCTTCATCTTGTAGAAGAAGGAACTCTTCATCTGATATAAGACCACTACCCAAAGCTAACAGTAAAGCGTCGTCCATCTCAAAAACATATGTTCTCGCATTTCCCCCCGGACCGCCGCAGTTTAAATTTTTGCCAAACCAATCATTTTTACTACGGCTACGGTTGCTCTTACGTAGTCTTTCCCAGGCTCAAATTCGGTCGCTGACGTCGCCGTTGTCTTCGACGTTGCGTTTGCCAAACTCTCTAGTGCAGTGAACTGGTCAGGCCCAGCGAAGGAAGGGAAATCCCCATCAGAGAAGAGCCGATGAAAAGCTATTTTTTGCTCCGCCCATCCACATGTCGTCAAGTTTCAAGGTCAGTAAGTCGTTCACATACAGTCACACAGAAAAATCCCTCATAAGTCACTAGGTAAGGTATTTAATTGTGTTTGCCTTCTAGTTAAGGCTAACGTGAAGGATTGCTCAAATGAACCGGTTTTAAGCGTGCATTTTTAACTTTAAGAAGGGTCAGTGAACGTCAGTAATCCCTTGCTCCTTAATGGGTCAAGGAGGTAGTGTTGAATCGTTTTTTGTTCAAATGGTACAGATTATCACTGCTTGCATACATGAAAGGTTTGCGATTGTTCAAAATACACGTAAGTTATATCTTGTTGGTATTAACTCATTTTTGTTTAGGAGCGAGGAAGGTATATCATCACGTTGAAATAATATGGCTTCAGTAAACACAAGATGTGAAAGATGACATAATAAAGTATTCGTGACAAAAAGTTTGTTGAAAATGTGACATAGAACAAAGTCCTGGAACATATGAAAGACAGCAAAACGAAGTATTTGAGAGAAAAGGCTTATAGGAAATGTGACATGAAGAAATTCTTGGGATATGTACAGTAGAAGACAATGACAAAAGGCTGAGGTGCCAAGTGATGAAGAATTACATTAACTGAAGTAAAAATGCTGACGACATATACAAATCCTGTCAATGATAGTTTTAAGAAGAGATCAAATCAAAGACATCCAGAAAGTAAGTAGCATTTCCCATCTTAACCTATTGCAATTTGTCCTCCAAGTTTAGAGCAATTTTTTAAATAATTATGGCTCCAAAATTGTTAGTTTCTAAGCTAAATGAAAAAAACAAGCTGTTTTCTTTTTAGTACTTTCTTACAAATAAAAATAATTATCACAACTGAAAAAAGGGAATTTAAATACCCAGGTAATGAAACATCAAATTGTCATTTTTTTTGCTGCCGATTTTTGATGGAAAATGAGTGATATCTTCTCATTTTCAAGTTTTTCTTTAGAACCATCTTCTTGCCCAGCAAGTAATTTTTTTATTTATTTACTTATAAATCCCTTGGCAATAAAATATCCATTTTGGTGACATGATGGAGAGATGCTGTCACAATCATGAATTTTGCATCACAAATTAATGTGAGAAGAAGTAAAACCCCTATGGCTTTGAGCACAAATCCTTCAGGCTTCATTAGAGTGTGCAGCAACTAGCTTCTTTACTGTCCTGTGAGTAAAAATTGCACTAACTGACTCATTACCCTAAGAAACCCCAACTATGAGTATTTTGCACAGCTATGGAAAGAATGAAACTTTACAGTTGGACATTAAAACTTCATCTCAACAAGAGATAAGAATTATTTGACATTAACTACAGTGATGATAACCTGTTGTTGTGGTACTTGATGAAAATTACAGATTTAATGACATTGTGCTTTTGAAGGCCAGAAATGACATAGGTTAAAAGTTCCATTATATTTTGGAAGTCACAACTGTATGATTGCTTTAAGATATAGCAAATACAGGTAATTTGACAGATAAATTTTTGATCCTGGTATCCTCCAACTAAATACTACAAATTTAATCCAAATTTGGTGTATTTTGTGGCAGAAATTGAAAAAAAGAAATCACATATTATTTTTGTGTGGACAAAATAATTAAAAAGAATATAATGAAGAAGCCACAATTGTTGCAGAAAATGTTGGGACACCTTGCTTTTTGAATCAGGAAAACTGCCCATGTCCCTCTTTTCAATGTTAGTTTCACTGATTTTACAATTTCAATGTTCACTGATCTTACTGTTTCAATGTTAGTTTGATTATTTTACTGTTCCCTTCCTTTGAAATTTAGAGAAACCACAAGATTTGAAGATGACAAAATAAAGAATTTGTGACAAAAGGCTTGTGGGAAATGTGACATGAACAAATTCTTGGAACATGTACAAGACAATGAAAGAAGGCTGAGATTCCAAGTCACTGAAAATTGGATTAGCAAAAGTAAAAATGCTGATGTTGTACTTAAATTCTTTTAATGATACTCCTAAGAAGAAATCAAATCAAAGTTGTCTAGAAAGTAAGTAGCATTTTCCCTTTTAACCTACTGCAATTTATCCTCCAAGTTTAGAGCATTTTTGTTTCCAGTGTAGTTGTGGTGAATAGTTGGACTTTTGGCCAAATTTTAAAAATAAACATTTTGTCATATATGGATAAAATAATATTTTCAAATCATATATTTACAGAAGTCAACACTTGAGGACAATGCATGAGCAGGAATGTAGCCAGATTAGAAGTTGTTTAATAATTGGATACAATTATTCCATTGTCCAAACTTTCATGCAGTCTATTCATTCTTGTAATATCCTATATACACAACAATTTTCTCTCCCTTTTGAAGATAAAATTGTCAGGGACACAGATACAGGAAGAACAAGGAGATTGCATGAAGTAGGTAATTAATTGTAGATGTGGAATTAATATAAAGGTCTATTTTAAGAACAAATGCTACAGGAAAAATACTGGGATATCAACCAGTAACTCTTCAACAAGAATTTCTTATGGTGTGTGTTAGTGAAGAGTGTAATTGACAGAATATAAAATAAAAACAATAAATTTGAATTTTTCCTCTGATTTCTGGCCAACATATGGTTTCTTTTGTTGTTTACCTAGTAAGATTTACATAACACCTAGGTTAACTGCTTACAATGTTGTGGTGAAAGTTAACTATGAAAAAAAAAGACAATGCTGGCTTGGAAATGTCCTGATGAGACAGTGTTATTCTTAAGGCAGAGGAAGGGGGGAACTTGCAGTGGGGAATGGGGTACACCTGATTTTGTTACCAGTCTCTGCCATCACCCTTCACTGGTAGAGAGCTTGCAAGCACGTTTCTCCCAAGAAATTGAGCGGAAAGCTGGTAACCAGACAAGACCATGGACAAGACAGCTTCCCAGTTTCCACCATAGTTTTCAACATGGTAGCTGCAGGGAATTAATTGTGCTAAGGAGCCCTTGTCCATTCACATGAAAGGATCACCCTAAAGTGCGTGAAATTTTAATATGCTTTATTGCAAAACATCTGTAAAACTGTAAAAAAAACTTTCATAGAATTTCTTTCCTATTAGCTAAATATTTAGAACTTATACTAGTGGGAAACGCGATACAGTAGCCGAGGAAAGTGGTACAATGAATCAGTCTACTGGCCCTAAGAAAAACATTGTGAGATAATGGGATTGCTTGTTATTGTTCTAATGTCAATAATAAAATCAGTCCTCAATGTAAACAAGTTATGCTTTGATTTTTTTGTAGAGCAATAGCTGTGTGTGATGAAACCATGGGAATGTTCCACCAGATGATTTGGATATCAGATTTGCTGAACTATACTAGACCATGCTATTCGTGTCATTCAAGTCGTCAATCCTGAGAATAATATCCCAAACAAACCTGCACTTGAGGTGCCCCCATCCCACTCTCAAAATACAACACAACCACATTGCAGTGACTGACACAGAGTAGCACACACAACAGCTTATTGCTAAAAGACCTTATTGGTTGGTGATCGCGTGCATCTCACGATGCGTTGACTTTCACCTAAAAGGTTCTGAATGAGCAGCTCTCAATTGCCAGCCACATACAAACTGAACCACCTCATAAATGTTTCCTTAAATCCCTTTTGACTTTCCAGGTCACATTCACCAACTGGGACCTAATGCTCTGAAGACCCCGGCTGGCAAGGTGATGGTGCACCATCTATGATGGGTGCCGTATAATCGTACGTTGCTATATGAGGTTCGAAGGGGCGGGGTTTCCAGTCTGCAGACCACAATTCCATTCATATATGTATCTGAACCTGGCCTCGTGCAACCGTGTAGCCAAGTGTTTCCATCAATCCATTTGGAGCTCCATCAGCAGGGATTTCACAGGTGAGATTTTCAGTAACAAGCTGTAGTGCAAAACTAAATGCAAATGGTGGACATTCTACCTAATTCCATAATGTAAACCAGGTTAATGTCCATTAAAGATATGTGTACGACATTAGTGGAACTTTTTGTGATAGGATTGTTGTGAAGTTTCTAGTGAGTGATTAGAGTTGGGTATAAAGAGAAATGTGGTTATACACAAATTTATGATACTTTGATTTGCTAACAGTGACAGTGATGATTGGTTATAAATATTGAGGTTGCCAAGCATGATAGACTTACCGTAGTTGTATGTCATGAAGTGATTCATGAAAGAAAAATTTTCATTAGAATAAAGTATTAAAAATTTCATGAATTTTCTAAATACGTACTCAAATTAACATTTGATGATTATTATACAATGTATGTGCATTATTTTGTTCTTGTGCTATCTAGCTCCTTGAGTATTGAAGAATGCTTACTGATACCATGAAATGTCCATAAGATGTCCTTGAAATATGGCAATGAATACAGTGTGAGTCAAGATACACACCGATCAACTGGATTACGAAGGAAAAGTACCAGAATAATAAGCTTCCCTGATACGCCATAAACACTGACTCCATCAACAACTAAATATGGTATATTTAAGCATGGGGTCCCATGACATTAAATTAGCCTATTAAAATTCTTGATTACCCGACCAACAGATAGACAGTAAAGAAAGCAGTTTAATAGCAAGCCCATCCAGAATGTTAGGAGATGCGTTTTAGTTGCATATATGGCGGGAAGCCATGGAAAATCCTAGATGAGATCAAATGGAAAGCTTGGTATATGGTACGTAAAATACCTCTTTTCATGACATATTCACATGCTCTTCTTTGTCAAGAGATTTTTTATCAACTTGTGATAGATTACATTTCAGTCAACATAGGCACCACATATGCCTTTGTTCATTCCAGGTATTCACAAATTTTCATCGACTTTTACGGGGGGGATGCATGTCTCTCGCAAACGTGAATTTGGAGGGCCAGACCCCCCATTTCAAACCAGTATATTGATCCCGTTGAACAATTAAATTATTGCCTCCTGCTCTGGATCTCGATAACATTCATTTCTACAACCAAGGTATTCTTGGTGCAATGTCAAACACCCGTCGCCATTTACCCAGTGATCCCAAGTGATGTTACTTAGTGGTGAGCACCAAGTCTGCTGACCATCTGGGTATGCCAGGCATACCCAATCGACATACCATTGTGGCAAACCCATTGAACTCTAAAAAGACTGGAACGGTACCTTCAAACTGAATTTTGAAGCTAACATGGAGGCTGGTATGTAGGTCAATTTGCAGGCAATCCCAGTCCCCTACGCGATAAAAAACGCCACCTATTGCGAAAAACGTAACCTGAATCGGGAGTTCTTGACAGTGTTCTTTTTTAGTCTTAGTGAGTACAGTACAATGTCGGTAGGACTGCATATTTCTCAGAATTAACTGTCAATGAAAAGTAAAGGTTCAATACAACTGACAGAACTTTTCGCCACGCGTGATTTTGGTCTACATGACTGCCCCCATGTCGACTTCATTTAATCGTGAGGCCTGGTACAAGAGATATCATTCCAGTTCAATGGGCAAACCTCAGGGAATATTGCAAAATTTCGCCCCCCCCCCCCCCCCTCCGACGCCAGTAAATTAACCCTAGCAACGCCACTGCTATTATATATAGCAATCTCAAGTGGGCTTCCTGCCATATCTTGAATACTATGTAGTCAGAAAAGCACTGAAGAGTTTAAATAAACTTGCAAACGTGAAATAAGCTACCCAATGTTACATATTCCTGAGTAAGTTAAGTGCTGTACATTGATAAGCAGAAGTGGAGGATTTTTGTATGAGTTTGCCTTGCATTGTATTGTATTATATTGTATTGTTATTGTAGTTCAGCATTTAGGAACAAGGTTGAATTCTGGTTTTCAAATCATCGATCAAATTAATAATTTGTGCAGAACTTGGAGACAGCCATTTGTTGCGAAAGAGTGTACAGCTATTACATGTAAGTTAATATTGAGTGCATTTACTCATTTCTGCCAGGAACAACGGAGGTATATCACTTCATTAAGATATAAGGCTACAGAAAACACAAGATGTGAAAGATGGTGAAATAAAGTATTTGAGACATCAGACCTGTGGAAAATGTGACATAGAAGAAATTCATAACATATATGGCTACAGAAAAATCAGAATGTGAAAGATGGTGAAATTAAGTATTTGAGACAAAAGCCTTGAGGAAAATGTGACATGAACAAATTTTTGGAACATGTACAAGACAATGAAATAAATGTGAGATGCCACGACTTTTGATATTTGATACATTAAAGTGCACGAGAGATTCTCGCGACAACTTAACGCTAGGGATGCACCGGAACCAAATTTAAGAGTTCCGGCCGGAACCGGAACTGCCCGGAAATGAAAAAGTTCCGGCCGGAAGCGGAACCGAAAATCAAAGTAGTATCTTTCTAACTGAACCACAAAGCAGATGGTGTTACTTGGTTGGACATTGTCAATGTGGAAGTGAGTGATCAAAACGTGAGAATGACACCTCATTTAATAATGCCAAATAAGAAATTGTCCTTCACATTTCCATTATATACAAAAACTATTATGCCTTCTGTTTTATAACCTTTGTTTTTCTTGTTTTAGTATCATGAACATTTTTTCCCTATGAAGTGTGAATATTTATTTGCAAATAGTTCTCTGTTTTTGGCTGCATTTCGGCCGTGCATAATCGTAGAAAGCCTGAGCACTACATATAAACCACTGACAATATTTTGGCTCAAATTTTCATCATAACCTTCCCAGATTTCCCCTCACTCGAATGACACAACCACAAAATTGAACTGTCAAAGTAAGCCAGTGCGAACGTTGGCTTGTGTAATGCGTATTTAAGATTGCTTTTTGCCGCCATTGAGTGATATTGTTTGAGCAAAAAATACCTTTTTTGTACCTTACACTTGTAATCTAACTATTGTCATAGGACTATGAGTCAAAAATATCCTTTGCGTTGAGTAATTTTGACTTTGTAGAGCTTGTGGATTAGATAACTTGATGACATAACATCTACAATTTATTTTTAACTGTTGTCTTCATATAAACCATAAAATCTATTTTAAAAATAGGACTACTGTTATTATTACTATGGACTGCCGTTCTTATTACCATTTTATAAAAAAAGTTTCGGTTCCGGCCGAAGATTTTTTCACGAGCTCCGGCCGGAACAGGAACTTAGAAAAATCAAAGTTCCGGTGCATCCCTACTTAACGTTCGATATCCGTGGATAAAACAAGCCTACTGTTCCCAGTTGACTCGATAGCTCCACTGCTAGAGCAGCGGTCCCTTAACCCGGAGATGCGAGTTCGAATCCCGCTCTAGTAAACTTTTCTAGTTGACTTTATAAGTGTAGGTCAATTCATAAAACATTCAGTTCATGTTACCCTGAGGATTATTCTGAACTAGGTGAAGTCAATTCCGTACTTTGAGCTGCAGAAAAGGTACAGAGGATTTTTCGTACCTGACATGGTGGACGTTTCTTTCCGCTTTTTGTATTCCTAGTCTTCAGTAATGATGGTTCAGTCCCAAGTGGACTACCAGGCTATACCGTGAATACTGTGAATTCAGAATTTTGAATGTTTCACAAAATATTAGAGACGTACATTGCTAAAATGTGTCTTGTCCTTGGTAAAATCAATGGCGTACATGTCGTTTGACTGATAAAAGAAGTACAGCGTTTCGCATGGTTTTTGGTTGTGGCTCTGCATTTAGCAATGTGCTGAATTTCTATTTTCAAAACATAAATTAAATTAATCAGTTGCGCTGAATGTGGAGACTGCCGTTGGCTGCAAGAAGATTTTCAGTTATTGAATTAGTCTTGAGAGCATTTACTCATTTCTGTTTAGGAGCAAGGGAGGCATATCACTTCATTAACATATATGGCTACAGAGAATACAAGATATGAAGGATGGTGAAATGAAGTATTTGAGACATAAGCCCTGTGGAAAACGTGACGTGAAGAAATTTTTGGAACATGTACAAGAGAATGAAATAAAGGTGAGATACCAGGACACTGATAATTACTTATTGTGGATGTTTAGAATCGAGTAGTTGAACATATCTATCATGTTTAGTATCAAGCAATGAAATTGTCCTGTTACATTTAGGATATTAGTTATCTGTATAATTCTTTTCACATGAATGCATCATATTTTTCAAGCATTTTACTATTATATAATATATAATTATATATCGAGAGAGAGAAATAAACAGATAGACATAAAGACATATCGAGAGATCAGTTACGGCTGTTATCAACCTTTTAACTTTTTACCTTATTTATCACTGTCTGCGCAGTATTCTATTCTTATAGATACATACATAGATAAAGATATATACATATATATATATAAAGAGTAAGTCTTCCTTCACCAAAGTTAAAGGACATCAACCAACGCCTTATGTACGTGAAGGAATAAAGCTTTTTAAAAGTTTATATTCGAGTTTGTCTATATATATAGATATATATATATATATATATATATAGATATATATATATATATAGATATATATATATATATATAGATATATATATATATATAGATATATATATATATATATATATATATATACATGTAGATATATATATATATATAGATATATATATATATATATATATATATATATATAGATAGATATATATAGGTCAACAATATATTCAAAATCCATGTATAATCCTGTGGATATTCAAAATCCATCGCTCACTCTAACTAGTACAACCATAGCCATTGGTAACACTGCCTTGTCAATACTCTTATTTCCATTACACCATCTCTGTCCCTTTGTAACACTACAGTCTGCCTTACCCAGTTTCAACACCACCCAACTATTAATATGTTTGTGGGTTTATAATTCCACACCTGCTATTTCAAGAGGGTTGAGGTCGCGTGATTTATTTGTGCAAGAGGGGTTTTATGGCATGCGCTAAACTAGGATGCTTCAATAAACATAGAAGAGTCTTGCACTGAATTCTGGTTGAAATTCAGTCGTAACAGAGTGATCGCAAGTGATACGTCGGGGAACAGAGAATAGACGTCTTGTTTGGCATCAATATCGCGCTGCTGCAGTTAGGCTGAAACTCGCCAATACCAAGTTAAAACGTGTCTCGGCTACCGAACTAACACGCCTTATATCACCAGACCCAAATGGTTTCATGGCTCACCATAGTTCAGATAGAGAGTATACCATTATCCTGATAATTAATCACAAGTGAGGAGCCAGGTGGAAATCTTAATCTTAAGACAAATATTAATGCCAAGCATAAAACACGGAACAAACCCATTGAATAAGATAAAGTATCAATGTAGCAAGTGTCAATGCTGTAGCACATTATATGTGGGCCAAACAGCTCGCCATTTGCATACACGAGTCTCAGATCATTTGGGAGTCTCTGCCCTTTCTGGTGAAAAACATGCTACTTCTACCCCATCCAGTATTTAAGCACATCTTTCCGAAACTGGCCAAACTGTATCTCTTGACGACTTAGAATTCTTTTCCCTTGTTCTTCTCCTTCCGAACTTCTTGTAAGAGAAAGCCTCTTAATTTCCAAAATTAAACCCTCTTTGAATGGCAATCCCAGCTCCATTGCTTTGTTTTTGTTCTGAATTTTCTCTTCTTTAACTCCACTATTACATAGCTTGTAATTTAATACTTTCATTTATTTATATATATTCGCTGTTTTTGACACAAGGAAGAGGAGTTGATGCCGAAAACCTTCTGTCTCTGAGGAGGGAATTTCAAAGAATATGCAGTAAATATTTTTACAAATAAATTAGATTTAAATAAAAAAGTGTAAAGGGTGCTGTCATCAAACCAAGAAGGTTTGCTGACAGCACGCTGTACTGCGGCAAGCGATAAAGGCTTGCTGGCAGTACATATGTCCTGCCTGTTCTTCTGCGCGCTTTGCTATAACACGGCACGCTCGCCTTCGCCTTCGAAGGTATCAGACGCGCTCCCTAGATCACCCGCGTCCCACTAAGCTTGACCCTAAGTGCCCTGGCCATAAGCGCGATAAACAAGAGGAATCACAATCGCCAGACAGATGCGTTATACACAAACTGGCGTGGAACGGAAAATAGGTACGTGGTGTACTGTTATATATAGATAAATATAGATATACGTCAATATACATGTAGATATATTCAAATATATGCAGGTGTGTATATATATATATATATATATATAATTCATTAAAAATTCAGGAGGAAAAAACAAAAGAAAATCATAAGCGTATCGGATCTATATATGTGATAACGACACATGTGCTTTTACATGTGAAGAAGTTCAATTTTTTCGGTTTACTGATGATAAATTTCCAAACTTTCTTCGTGAATTAGCGTATCAGGAGGTTCATTTTAGAAGACATTTAAAAAACTCGCAGTTTGTGCTCTATCGGGTCTAAAACACTCGGCTATCGCCTCGTTTTTTAAATCCCGATAAAGCACTCCTGCTCGGTTTTTAAATATTACATAGAGAAATATTGATATAATAGATTTATATGTAGATAGCGGATATATATATACATTGATATATATATATACATTGATATATATATATATATAATGATACACATATATTGCTATATATATATATATATATATATATATATATATAGCAATATCAGTATATATATAGATATATAGATATATATATATATAGATATATATATAGATATATATATATATAGATATATATATATATATAGATATATATATATAGATATATATATATAGATATATATATATATATATAGATATATATATATAGATATATATATATATATAGATATATATATAGATATATAAATATAGATATATATATATATATATATATAGATATAGATATAGATATATATATAGATATATATATATATATATATAGATAGATAGATAGATAGATATATATATATAGATAGATATAAAGATATATATATATATATAGATATATATATAGATATATATATAGATATATATATAGATATATATATAGATAGATACATAGATATATATATATATATACATATATATATATATCTAACCGGTATATATCTATATAGATATATAGATATATACCGGTATGTGTGTATGTATATATGGATGTATACATTTTTCGATTTTAGATTGATAGAATGCTAGCTAGGCAGGCAGGCAGGTACATAGGTAGGTGTACGCATACACGTGTTTGTGTGTTCACGTAAAACAATGCACATATTTTTGGGGAAGGGACGAACAGGTTGTGTACCGTAAAAGCCCAAGTGTGCTAGGAGTAGTCCCAGGGAAGTTGATACCTTCATGTGGTTCCCCCCGTTCTTTACTAAACTTGACTACCAAAAAGCGGATTGGTGGCGCTATAACCACCCCCAGGGGTGGGTCAAATGGCAGAGGTATAAATGGCAAACTTGGTAGATAACTGCGCAACATCTGTGTGTTCGTCTCCGTAGGGGAGGACGGCCTTTCCTCATTTTCAAGCTGGATGACTCGGCAGTCACCTTAAGTGTCTGACTTGACTTCACCGTCTTTGCTGCCATGTAGATTGACGTCGGGAACGTGATGTTGTGTTTTGTTGCTTTTTGTTGGGTTTTTTTTAATTATCTCCTCTTGTATCGAATAAAACTTACGGTCATGTAAATAGATTACAACTGACTTTAAGCCCAACTTGTAAAATGTCACCATATTGTAAAAGGGATTTACCCATGGTTTTTGATCAGGTTTATTTTTGAGCAATCTCAAACATTCGAGATAAGCTGAAATTATAAAAGTTTAGCCCAAGTAATTTAATTTTGTGCTTGTTCCAGTCATTCTAAGCCAAACTTTTATGGAGTTTCCTTAGTCGAATATTTCACTAAAGAGTAAAGGATTTTCGATTTTTGACGGGTTTTGGAGCAATCTCAAAATTTCGAAATCACGGAAAAAAATAGGGAAGATTCGCCAGGAAAAAAAAATAAGGTCTTGCACTAATTCTAGCCATTTTAAGCTGAAATTTTCTTCAGTTACCATCGTCGAAAACTCTCACTTAAAATTAGAGTGTAAGCAGTCTACTTTTTACTCGACCAATCTCAAACTTGCGAGATAACCAGAAAACAAGGCTTCGATATCTGCTTACGTTTTCCACTAATTTCAGATATTTTAGGACGCAATTCAGCTGAAATTTGAAGGTCGAAAATTTCACTAAAAAGTAAACGGGTAAACTCAGTTTTTGACCATTTTTCAACTGATTTCAAACTATCGAATTAGCCTAAAAACAAAAACACTTGGACCATATGCTGACGTTCTGCACTGATTGGACTCCTTTTAGGACAAAATTGAGCAGAAATATGAAGGTCGAAATTTCGCCGAAGAGTTACAGGGGTTAACCCATGATTTTTGACGATTTTTCGACTAACTTTAAACTATCGAAATAACATGAAAACACGAAAGTTTCGACCATATACTTAGGTTTCGCACTGATTTCAGTTATTTTGGGACAAAATCTAGCCTACTTCTCGAAGTCGAAAAGTTCACCGAAAAGAAAAGGGATTAAACCATAGTTTAAGACGATTTTTTCACCAATTTCAAACGATCAAACTAACCTCAAAAGAACGTTTGGATCATATTCTTACGTTTTCCACTCATTCGAGACATTTTAGGTAAAAATTGAGCCTAAATTTGATGGTCGAAAACTTCACCAAAAAGAAAAGAGGTTAACCCAAGGTTTTTGACGATTTTTCCACTAATTTGAAACTATCGAAAAAAGTCCAAAATATGAAAGTTTCGTCCGAATAACAGTTTTTCTCTTATTTGAGGAACTTTGTACTAATATTTCAGATCCTTTTTGAGGTCGAATAATTACACCAAAAAGTAAAGGGGTTAACCCATGGTTTTTGACGATTTTTCGACTAACTTCAAACTTGCGAAATAAGTCCAAAATATGAAAGTTTCGACCGAATAACAGTTCTGCCCTTATTTGAGGGACTTTACACTAATATTTGAGATCATTTTTGAGATCTAAAAATTTCACCAAAAAGTAAAGGGGTTAACTCATGGTTTTTGACGATTTTTCCACCAATTTCAAACTTGCGAAATAAGCCAAAATTATGAAAGTTTCAGCCGAATAACGTTTTGTGATCACTTGAGGGACTTTACACTTATATTTGAGATCATTTTTGAGGTCGAAAAATATCACCAGAAAGTAAAGTGGTTAACCCATCGTTTTTGACGATTTTTTAACTAATTTCAAACTTTTGAAATAAGACCAAAATATGAAAGTTTCGACCAAATAACATAGTTTTGAACTTATATGAGGGACTTTACACTAATATTTGAGATCATTTTTGAGGTCGAAAAATTTAACCAAAAACTAAATGGGTTAACCCATGGATTTTGACGATTTTTCCACCAATTTCAAATGTTCGGAAAAAGCCATACATATGAATGTTTCGACCGAATAAGATAATTTTGCCCTTATTTTATGGACTTTATACTAATATTAGATCATTTTTGGGGTCGAAAAATTTCACCAAAAAGTAAAGGGGTTAACTCAAGGTTTTTGACAATTTTTCCACCAATTTCAAACTTGCGAAATAAGCCGAAATTATGAAAGTTTCGGCCAAACAACGTAGTTTTGTCCTCATTTGTGGGACTCTGCAATAATATTTGAGATCATTTTTGAGATTGAAAAATATAACCAGGAAACAAAGGGGTTAACCCATGGTTTCTGACGATTTTTCGACCAATTTCAAACTTTCGAAATAAGCCCAAAATATGAAAGTTCCGACCGAATAACACAGTTTTGCCCTTATTTCAGAGACTTTACACTGCTATTTGAGGTCGAAAAATTTCAGCAAAAGGTAAAGGTGCTACCCATGGTTTTCGACGAATATTCGACATATTTCAAAATTTCGAAATAAGGGCAAAATATGAAAGTTTCGGCCGAATAACCTAATTTTGTCCTCATTTGATGGACTTCACACTAATATTTGAGATCATTTTTGAGGTCGAAAAATTTATCCTAAAGGTCAAGGGTTTAACCCAAGGTTTTTGAAGATTTTTCCACCAATTTCAAACTTTCGAAAAAAGCCCAATATATGAAAGTTTCGGGGAATAACATAGTTTTGCCCTTATTTGAGGGACTTTACACTAATATTTGAGATCATTTTTGTGGTCGAAAAATGTCACCAAAAAGTAAAGGGGTTAATGCATAGTTTTTTCGATTTTTCGACCAATTTCAAATTCTCGAAGAAAGCCCAAACTATGCAAGTTTCGGCCGAATAACATAGTTTTGCCCTTATTTGGGGGACATTACACTAATATTTGAAATCATTTTTGAGGTCGAAAACTTTCACCAAAAAGTAAAGTGGTTAAAGGTTAACACCTTTGGTTTTCGACGATTTTCTGACTACTACTACTACTATTATTATTATTATTATTATTATTATTATTATTATTATTTAATCTTATTTACAAATACTGTAGTCCTTCAGTCTATTTACAAAATTCTTACGGTGTGCACTGATTGGAGTCATTTTAGGAGAAAATTCTAGCTAAATTTGAAATTACAAAATTTCACCAAAAAGTAAAGGGGATAAGCCATGGTTTTTCGCCACTTTTCCACTAATTTGAAATTATCCAAATAACCTCTAAGCAAAAAGGTTTCGACCATATAGTTACGTTTTCCACTGATTTCAGATATCTTAGGACTCAATTGAGCTGCAATTTTAAGGTAAAAAATTTCACCGAAAAGTAAAGGGGTTAACCCATTGTTTTTGAAGATTTGCCTAATCGCAATTGGGGAAACAAGGCCAGAATCTCCCAAGTTTTACTGTTTGTTGATCATTCCGATCGTTTGGCACTCGATTTGCAGCAGATATCCACACTTGAAAATTCGTCCCAATAGCAGAGGGGACCACATGAGCGATGTGGTCCAACCTTTGCAAAACGAGGTTTTGGCAGCTCTTCGAAACTTCAATGATCTGGTCAGCCAAGGCCAAAGGCTCCTAAATCTTTCTGTTTGGCGTTGATTCCGATCGTTTGGCGCTCGATTGGCAGGAGATATCCACACTTGAAAATTCGGCCCAGCAGCAAAGGCTGGACCACGTGGCTCATGTGGTCCCTCTTTGGAAAACGAGATACAACTCACAAGCGTTGTGCCTGTCAGTGATGTTAACTTTAGCTGCACGTTTCATCCAGCATTGAGCACCTAGACATCGGTTCTTTCCGCCAACTTGACCACCGTATAGTAATATTTCCTATTGTGTGTGTTTGTGCTGAAAAATTTAAAGCACAAGTCCAACTTGCCTTGACACCCCCAATCGTCGGTTTTATTTGCAAAAACCCTGATCCCACTGGGCTTGCCAGACTTCATGAAAGAAGTCACTGATAAACATAAGAGTAGAAGATGACAAAAACAATAGACTACTTTATCCACTGCTGTGTCGTGTTTTTCAACAAACCAAACGCCCGACAGTTATTAGAGAACGACGAAAGAGACATTGTGAACAAAATGTGATGGATATCAAACATCCATTTGGACCAACTGACGGAGAAATCGTTTAGTTAGGTGAGAAAATGTTATCGATATGAAAACTATTCCGTGTAAAAAATTTTCGAATGCCATAAGTAAGTTTTCACTGACGGCCTGCTAGCTGTGGTTGTAAAATATCTAAGTTTCTACATTGTCATGGTGGTACTTAACATTCCAAGCTATTTCTTGGGTTAGTGCAATGGCCAAGTGTATGATTGCGTAGCGCTCATAAAAAGAAGTGGACGAGCTAACATGGTGATGACCAGACTCCATTACTCGTCCAAGAGATGAGTTCTTATTCATAATCGTGATTCAAACAAGCGGAACGTTGCGAGATTTGAGTAAAGCGCAAAAAGACATTGGCCGCTAGGCGAGTGATTTTCACTTTTCGAAAGTCAAGCAATATCCCAAGTGTTTGGATCACAGTGGCCAAACAAGGGAATCCATTTGGTACTTCTTTTATAAAATAACGACAGATGAAAATCAGTTAACTTAATAAACACAATAATGAAGTAAGCAATTCTCTCGAAAATCATCAACTACTCACCAATCAGAGCCAAGCTTATGAAGATCGAACCCTGGTCAACAAAGCGAAGCCACTTCAACGCGGTGAGGAAGAGGAAAATCATGTGTGTTTTTTTAAAGCTATTTGAAAGTCAACTAACGTACCAAGTGTTGGAATCACAGAGTTCAAACACACAAAAACCGTTACGTGTTTCTTTCATGAAATAATAAGGCGAAACGTACAAAACAAGCTTCAGTACACTTTTGGCGGTAAATTTTCCGTGTTTGGAGGCGAACGAGTCACGTTATTTTATAAAACCCTATCAGCTAGCTCAACTGTTCTCCCTAGAGGTCCAGTAAGGACCACCCCTCATGGATCCAGTGTTACTACAGGAGGAAACCGGAGTACCCAGAGAAAACCTGCTATGTTTGGTAGAGTCAAAATGGACTACACTCTTCCAACATGTGAACAAGGTAACTTTAATCAGATAACTGCACGGAGCTGGAAGGGAACTCTAGTGAAAGTGGTGAGACACATGCGAACTACCACAGTGCCTCCACCAACCCATGTTGTACCTTTAGGTAACAATTAACTCCCCAATACCAAACATCTTCCACCGACAATGCCCCACCTCTAGTGCTTACCTGCCGATAACTCTTCAACTAAGTGGGCAGTTACATCGTCGCATCTCTACGATTCCTCGCGACACAGTTATCGGCGAAGTAAACCACACATTAAATAGCTGGCCATTGCATTTATTGTCAGACCAAACAAAATCATATTACACAGTAGTGCTTATGCTAAAACCTTAGTTCTAAATCACGAGTTAAAATCAGTGCCATTATAATACGAAGTTCCCTGAACTGATTTTTCGTCGTTGGGTAAAATTGATTCTGAGTACAGTGCAATAACTTACGAGGTACATAAAATTTAAGAAAAAGACAAAGACCTTGGTGAAGGTGACATTGCTGGAGACGACTACATTCGTCGATAGGTGCCAAGATGACTTCGCCAGTTGGGACAGTGGTGAGTGACATCTTTGCAACCATCCAATCAGAATGGAGTGAGGTAGCAAGGCAAGCACCTGGGGAAAGAGTAAGACCATGCGTTTGTTAAGGCGGTATTGAAGCCCTGGCAAACCATCCAACTTTAAACAGAAATTCTTCATGAAAATCTGACATTGCCGAAGTCAACTGAAAAATGTTCATTTTTCAGTTGACTTTGGCAGTGTCAGATTTTCATGAAGAATTTCTGTTCATGTATATCTCTCAGTATGATCCTGAAATAGAATTGAAACACTGCACATCCTCTCATGGATAAGCGTTAAGTTGTTGGGAGAATATCTCGTGCACTTAAGTTGGATAAAAACTCGCCTCCGATCCCTGTGGACTCGAGGTCTTAACAGGTAGAGCGACGGACTGGTATCTCGAAAGTGCGAGTTCAAATCCCGCTCTAGTCAACTCTTTTCAGTTCACTTCGGCAGTGTCAGATTATCATGAAAAAATTCTGTTCATGTATATCTCTGTGGATGATTCTGAAATGATCAAACTTTGTTGGAGAACTTTGTTGCATCCAACATTGTTTAATCGTTTGCCACACTATTTTCATCGATCATCTTTGTTGGAAAGGATGTTGGATTACGTTTGCTTCCGATCAAAATCTGATCCAACATTTTGATTTCTCCAACAGATGTTGGAGAGTTTGGTCGTTTGTCCAATAAAGTCGAATTGCTGAAATGGAGGAGCTGGCACCACGCACCAATCAGAGATGACCAATTACATGTGTAGCTTCGTGCTTCAGCATTGGGGAGGTTGACATATATGTTAAAAATCGTACTAAACAACCCAGTACGGCGAAAGTAATGAAAGTTTGCAAGGATTCCGATAATGAAAACTCGATAGGGGTTCCGATAATGAAGTCTCCGGGCAAGGTTCGTACACTATTGGTTCATCAAAATTCCACGACTTTTCCATGACCATATTTACAAATATTCGTGACCTGGAAAAGCTAGAAACAACAAAACGAGCTGAACAGGGGCTCCGTCGAACCACAGGGGTTGGGGGGACCCAGTCTCTGAATTGAAGTGCACGGCCAAGTTATGATAACTTAATGTTACGAGTATCGTAGATACGATTTTTATGATATTTTTCACGTTCATTGATGGGCCCAAGAAACTTGAAAATGCGAGCGAAGAAAATTGAGATAGAAGTATTCACTGATCCAGAAGAAATCTAATTTTCCATGACTTTCCATGACCGGCACTAATTTTCCATGACTTTCCACGACCGGCACTAATTTTCCAGGTTTTCCAGGCCTGGATTTTGAAATTTTGATTTTCCATGACTTTCCAGGTTTTCATGACTCGTGCAAACCTTGCCGTGGTAAATTTTATAAAGATAATCGTGAATTTTCAGCTATTTTATTGCCATAAAACATCCCCGCTCTATTCGTTTCTTTATCCAGTCTTGCGTCCTTTTTGTTAGGGGCTGATCATATGGAGCGAGCCAGCCCCGGTTAACCACTCGGTTAATCGATCTAGATTAAACTGCTCGCAAACCCAGCAAGATATCTCCACTTTTATCGATGTGCTTATTTTGTTATCATATACAACCCAAATTTGTATTTGTCTCAAGCTAGCCATGGTAAAAGTCTTACTTTTCTCGTCGTTGACATTCCCGCCTTTTCGAGTAATTCATAATGAAGCAACGTCGATGCAACCTCGCTCCAATTTCCCTGCTCCGACTAGACGTCATCATTTCATTTCGTAACCTCCCTATTTTACGGCTAGGCAGCCAATCAGCGAGTGCTATTTTGCGTACAGACCGGATGGCGAGCACAGCCGTATAAAGCTCAGTATAGCAACCATCAACTAGTAAAAAGATTATAAAAATACAAAAATACTTGACCCAATAAAGCAGAGTATGGTAGCCATCGACCAAGCAATACATGTATGATAACAGTATTCAAAACAATGACCATTGACCATTCCAAGCCGACATAGCTATGAAGTAAAAACATTATTTATGAGTGATAAAGTTTTTATGGTCATTTGGCTGATATATATATAAAGAAAAACCCAAAAGAGGTTTGGGCAAACAAAACCTTTCTGGGGATAACTGAAAAGGATCAATGGTTTCCCAAGGGACAACCAAGAAAAAAAATTCACTTCGAGCCCCATACCCGTATGCTCCGAGGAAAAAATAACTTACTACAATAAGATGCCAGAGTGCAACTTGTGTCTTACGTTTTCCAAAGTTAACCGAATGACAACGTACGGCGTTCCTTCCGCCACAGATTAAGCCAAGGATTGTTCACCACAGCTGCAAACTAAGGCTCCATTGGGACATTTACAATTTTCCCGCGCAAAATCGGGCCAGTGAACAAAATTTTCACAACTTAAATTGGAATACGAGTATTTATTATATGGCTGTGGCAGCGAACGATCCGAATACGGAAATCCAGCTATTTGATTTGTTCATAAGTGGTCGGATATTTCCCATATTGCCCACTCTAGGTTGGAAATTTAAGTAAGTCTTGTTTTTGTCGCAGTAAAATTTAAACTTTTCACAAAATATGAAGTGCAAGTGTATTACGAACAATCAGAGAAGGGAAAGTAACCATGCAGAATGAAGTTGGTGAAGAAATTATTTATGAAAAGACGACAGAACTGTAAGTTAGTCTATCGTTCTCTACCTTTGCACTTGTCAATTATATTTCAGTAAAGCCATATAAACCCCGTTCACACTGTAATATTTTGGGTACGGCACCAACATATACAGAGGTGCTCGGCAAGGCTAAATTTTTAGGAACGGGAACGAAATTTTGATGAAGTCTGCACCGCCCAACAATAGCGTCGACCATGCCAAAATTTCAGCCGTGCCTTGTCCAAAATATTAACAGTGTAATCGGGGTTATAATAAACTACTTATTCACCTCGCTTATTTCGTCTGTATTAGTGAAATATCGGACCCTTGTTTTAGCAAGGACCGAGACGAGAGCAGCAAGTTGAGGTCCGTACTTAAAAACATCTGTCCTATATTTCACTAGTACAGACCTCACGTCAGGTCAATCACAAGTAAATATTTATCTCAAGTCATAAACTAGGACACCTGAACATAACGTTCAGAACATAATTACCAAGCTACAACAAATACATTGTTATTATTATTACCATTACCATTATCATCACAATTATCATTACTATTAACATTATTTAAACTTATAAGAGTACAGTTTAGCGGATGCAGACAAGCCAAGCCGCTTACCTCTGAGGAATAGAGTTTGAGTTATAACTATGGTTAGGATAAGGTTCAGGGTTAGGAATTTGGATATGGCCAGGGCAAAGGACGAACGCGACCAAGTTTATAATACGGTTAAGTAATACTTAAAAATCAAATCTTGTTAATATACTTTACCAGTATCTGTAATACGAGACCAACATCCGCTCTCAAACATCTCCACAAAACTTCTGATCAATTAACAACATCACTCCATAAAGATATAACCCCTTGGCCTTGTTATGACGAAAAGAAATGCATGAAACAAAAAAAAAAAAATATTGTAAATTTGTAACTACCAACCATATTTCCTCTATTTAGCTCCCAGTATTCTAATACCCTCCCAGTTCATTACCATTATCATTACCATTATCATTACCATTATCGTTACCATTATCGTTACCATTATCGTTACCATTATCATTACCATTATCATTATCGTTATCATTATCGTTACCATTATCGTTATCATTATCATCACCTTTATCTTTATCATTACCATTATCATTACCATCATCATTACCATCATCATTACCATTATCATTACCTTTATCATTACCATTAACATTATCATTACCATTACCGTTACCATTATCGCCACCATTATCATTACCATTACCATTATCATTACTATTATCATTACCATTATTACCATCATCATTACCTTTCTCTTTATCTGTACCGTTATCTGTACCATTATCATTACCATTATCATTACCATTGACATTACCATTGCCATTACCATTATCATTACCATTGCTATTACCACTATCATTACCATCACCATTATCATTACCATTATCATTACCATTGCTATTACCATTGCTATTACCATTGCTATTACCATTATCATTACCATTATCATTACTATTATCATTACCATTATTATTACCATCATCATCATTACCATTATCATTACTATTATCATTACTATTATTATTACCATTACCATTATCATTATCATTACTATTATCATTACCATTATCATTACCATTATTATTACCATTGACATTACCATTGCCATTACCATTATCATTACCATTGCTATTACCACTATCATTACCATCACCATTATCATTACCATTATCATTACCATTGCTATTACCATTGCTATTACCATTGCTATTACCATTATCATTACCATTATCATTACTATTATCATTACCATTATTATTACCATCATCATCATTACCATTATCATTACTATTATCATTACTATTATTATTACCATTATCATTATCATTACCATTATCATTACTATTATCATTACCATTATCATTACCATTATTATTACCATCATCATTACCACCACCATTACCATTACCATCACCATTACCATCACCATTACCATCATCATTACCATCATCATTACCATTATCATTACCATCATCATTAGCATTACCATTAGCATTACCATTATTACCATTCACAATTATCATTACCATTATCATTACTATTACCATTATTTAAACTTATAAGAGTACAGTTTAGCGGATGCAGACAAGCCGCTAACTTCTGAGGAATAGAGTTTGAGTTATAACTATGGTTAGGATAAGGTTCAGGGTTAGGAATTGGGATATGGTCAGGGCTAAGGACGAACGCGACCAAATTTATAATACTGTTAAGTAATACTTAAAAATAAAATCTTGTTAATATACTTTACCAGTATCTGTAATACGAGACCAACATCCGCTCTCAAACATCTCCACCAAATTTCTGATCAATTAACATCACTCCATAAAGATATAACGCCTTGGCTTTGTTACGGCAAAAAGAAATGCATGAAACAAATTGAAGAATAAAAAAATATTGTAAATTTGTAAGTTAACTACAATATTTCCTCTATTTAGCCCCCAGTCTTCTAATACCCTCCCGGTTCAGAAGGACAGAGAAAAAAGAAGCCGCCTTCTCCGATGGGAGTAGTCTTATTCATTGAAAAGTAGATTTATTTTATTATTATATGAGCACTAAGCGACAACCTTCCACGAAGAAACACGTTCACTTAATTGAAAGTCGGTATATTAACAAGCGTCAGTGTAATATATTTATATTATAAAATTTGTTACGCATGCAGTGATTATTCAATTACCATGTTTATATACGGCTAGGCGAACATGGCTATCACATCAGAGACGCGGTTAACGCTAGAATTTGTTCTTGGTGCCAATGGGAAGTTCTGATTGGTCTACGAACTTGTAAGAAGAACTTACGATTTGATGTTGAAAATAAAGTTCGTTATTCACAATTATCACTTAGTTCTTTGCTTATTTTATAAGAGAAACAGAAACTGTTTTGTTGTGTTTATGTAGCCTGATGCAACCACTTAGAGGGGTTGGGAGAACTCTCAAGCGGCCGTTTAAACCCTCGACCTTCGGTCTCAGGCGTACACAACAGCTTTCGATTTTTCCCAATCCTCTTCTCGTGCTTGCATCGGGCTATATAAACACGGCAAAACAGTTTCTATTTCTTTATTATTATAAATTACATTTTATCACAAATGCAAGCAATAGAAGTCTCAGGTTTACTGAATGGTGTTTCGATCTCATCTTAACATCATTATCAAGTTTTAGTAATAAAAATTACAAGTCGGTTGATTTATACAGAGTTGATGGCGCATAAACCAAACTGTATCATCTTCGGACAAATCGATGTACTGAACTTACTGAACTATACGTTACCAATAACTTCGAATTAATCAGTTCGAATTTGACGTAAGGAGTCTTTATGCACGCGGCGTAGTTTAAGCAAAATACCGTAAACGCTCTATCGAACCCTCTATCCCTATTAAGATTCCGCTCTCTAATGACCCCCACTGCAGAACTTCAAGTTTTTAAAAAGCCTCCTCTCTATTAAGCCCTTTCCCGAACAAAAGCACAAAAAAGATAGCGACTTACGACTGGTTAGAAACTCACTATATTCTTGATCTCAACATCTCCAACTTCCAAATTCATATGGGAAAGTTTTAGTACTTTCTTATCAAGTTCTGTTTTCAGTACATCAATAATGGTTCTTGACTTGCACATCGCACAATATGTTCCTGGAACAAGCCCATCTTCAAACATACACTTCAGTAGAAACATTTTTATGAGCGTGAATTTGTTTAGGCTTCAAGATTGCACGTGACAAGTACATGACAGCTATCATGTTATTTATTATAGCTGGACAGCATTTCAGAAAAAATCGTGTCTTCGTCTTTTACATCAGGGGGTGGTGGTGGCACAGTGGCAGGGCACGTGTCTCTCACCACAGTGACCAGGGTTCGACCCTGGATCCATGCAGTTATCTGATTAAAGTTATCTTGGTCACATCTGAGAAGAGTGTTGTTAAATTTGTCTCTACCGAGCATCTCAGGTTTTCTCCGGGTACTCCGGTTCTCTCCAACAGTAACACTGAACCCATGAGAGGTGGACCTTACTGCTCCTCTAGACAGAACAGCTCAGATGGCTGAAAGGGTTATCCAGTATAAATAAAGGTACTTCTAAATAAGTTCCCCTCTCTATTATCCTCCTCTCTAATAAGCCCCCCGTCTAGAAGGTCTGAAGATAAATAAGCGCCCCAGGGGCTTAACAGAGCGTTTACAGTAACAGTAGTTTCCTCGTGGTTTAATTAAAGAGAAACAAATTTGAGTTATGTCACTCAAAAAACTGACTACTCTATAATGCACACCTTTCTCGGAAATTTTTTCATATCATGAACCCTGCGAAGTATCTTGATGAACTGTTCAAAAGTATTCGGTGGCACAAGACCAATGATTTTGATTTGACTATTACTATGATTTGCTTATAGTATGACCATGATTGATTGTGAGATGATTATGCGTACAGGGGTATGACTATGACTGGGTATTATTACAAGTTTAAGTTACATAAGTTTTTAATAACACGAACGTGAAACATCTAAGAGTGAACTGAATCAAGTAAGGATTTTGACAATAATGAAGATTGTGATAACATCAACTACTGCAGTGATAATGACAATATTTATGATGACAAATGATGATGAAATGACAATGAAAAGAATGATAACTTATCTTAAGATGATAGATGAATGATTGTCAAGCCCTATACTCAGAAAAAACGATTTCTGAGCCCCCGACGGGGATCGAACCCACAACCTTCTGATGACCAGTAAGACGCTCGAACCATTGAGCTAACAAGACTCAGATGGCGAGCCAAGGTGCAAGTTCGACATAGATGTGCGACCTAAGTGGAAGCCATTATATATTGGTAATGATAGATGAAGTATGTATGTTAGATAAATGAGAGCTTGGAAATATCTTAAGATGATAGATGAATGATCGCCAAGCCCTATACTCAGAAAAACAATTTCTGAGCCCCAGATGGGGGGGGGGGCTTTTTCATCATTTATGAGTCCATGAGGTCATTTGCACAAGTTTCAGACATTGCCAATGGCATCAAGAATGACTAAGCAACTTAGCAGGTAAACATGACCAGGTTATTTCGTGGTTATCATGACTGATGAGCAATGATATCTACTACTCCATACAACAATTTTTAATGTAACATGTTGGTGATGTAGCCACAACAAATTTTGCTAAATATCATTCACAAATAGGATAGCATTTTACAAACAGCATTTTGTAGAACACATGTTGCATTAAAATTCTTTGTTTAAACCAACCTTACACTCAGAAGATCTACAGCTGCAGTGTTTCCCCAAAGCAACTTCATAGTAGCCACCTGTTATTCCTGCCCTTGACAAAGCTTGTGTACAGTACCACTATGACTTAAATTATTCATCAGAAAATAAACTCCTAGCTGGTTTCATGTGCCATATCAACTGCTTATTAGTGATCCCCTATAGTAATTTTGCATGTATGCAGAGATGTAGCCAGCCAAATATGAGTGCCAGGTAAAAATATCCTGATTTAATTTTCATTATGATGTCGGGGAAAAAGGTGGGGAATGAGGTCCTTCCTTGGGCATTTTTGTAAAATTGGCACCCTAAGTCAATATAAGAGGAAATTTCTAGCACTTTCAGTAGAGATTCAATTAAACTTACTAATACTCTGCTTCTTTAGACAAATGGCTGTACACATTTGCACTAAATCCTGAATCAAATTTAGTCTTTGGAGCAGTTAAGACACTAGCTACTTAGCAACTAGTCTTGGTGAGGAATGCCATATAAGAGTCCTGTGAAATTTTGCTTGTTTACACTAATTTCACTCCTCCTCTCTGAGCTTGATGAATGATAGATTAAATTACAATGGTATCTGACTCACCAAAAACTGTATATTTCATTATGTTTGGGCTAAAAATGTGCCACACAAAATTGATAAAATTACCCTGAGTACCAGGCACTTAGAATTTGTGCTGGATTGGGATGTTCCCACCTGGCATGGCTACATCCCTGGTATTGTATGAGGTCATTCCAGTGACCTTGACTTGAAAATGGTGCCCTTGACTAGAAAAATCTCCCCATGACTAGGTTGAAATGATCTTTTGTTCATCTTAGGGAGGGTGACCTTTTTACATTGTAAATCCAGTAGGAAACACTAAACTACTCTCCACAAAAGAACATTCTCACTTCAGTACTGCCTTACTACAGTACCTAGTAAATTTTATTTGTCATCAGCTTTTACATCTGTAAGTCATCCTAAAGGACCTAATGCACTGTTAATAAAAGCTTGTTGATATACTGTACCTCTCATCCAATTATTTGTGTCTTTATTTACAGTGTCTGTGTCTCCAGGGCACCAAAACTTTTTTGTGTTGTCATGCTCAGGATGGTGACAGGATTGGGGGACAAGAACTGAACCTACCAGGATAGTAAAATATTAACACTTCAGCTACTGTACTAGCAGATAATTATGGCCTGATAACCACTGCCAGATACTTAATTGTTAACTCTGAATTGGTTTCTAATTAGGAAATATGAACAGAGATTAAAAAACTCCTTTTCGGTTACATTCCCAGAGATTACTTTACAAGTATGTAACAAAGTCAAGCTCAGTTTCAACTCAGTCAAGGTTTCATCCAGGCTTCAGTTTTATGGATGAAGTTTCAAAATTGCCTCTGTAAAATAAATATTTTTATCTTTATCACAGAAAAGTTTAATGGCTTTGACCTGAACTGAGTCAGAACATTTCTACAAATATTGCAAAATTGTCATTGCTGGTTTAAGAAATACAGAGGGAAGTACAGTATTTGGTATCCAGCCAGATAACTAACATTGCTGTCCAACACACTAATACTGCTGCATTAAAGTTTGAAAACTTGTATACATGTACTTACTGTACCTGTTCAGGATGGTGATGCATTTCTAAGCACTTTCAAATTGAAGGAAAAATCATGTCAATATGGTTTTTCCTGCATACTGAATCAAGCTCTTGAAGTTCTTGAATACATAAGATGAGAAAAAACAAATTAAAAAAAATTAGATTCTTGATAATGTACTAAAAGGAGTCATACCATACCACATTAATGCATATAAGCACACATTTATGTTAAGTAATGGTCACCCAGCAATCTTCTGTAAATCTTCTTTACTACCAAATAGCTAGAATACTTTTACAAAAATTCTGCTACTTCACATGGACTGTAAAATACAGCAGGTGAGAAATTGAGTGTAAGATAAATACTTTTATTATTATCACAGAAAAGTTCAATGCCTTTGACCTTAACTGAATCTGAAGATTTCTTCAAATAATATTGCAAAACTGTTGTTTATAAACTATTTTTATACTTACTGTACCTGTTCAGGTCAGTGATATGTTTGTAAATGCTTTCAAAAGCAAGGAAAAATTTCTCAATATGGTTTTCCCTGAATTTTCAATCAAGCTCTTGAAGCTCCTGAAGTAATAAAATGGAGGAAAATCAAATAGAAGAAAATTAGATCTTAGATAATGTACAAAGGAGTCAAATTGATATCACATTGATGAGGACACGTAAAAGGACACATTTACATTGATTTATGGTCACCTAGCACAATCTTCTGGAAAATTTTCTAATTACCAAATAGCCTAGAAAATGTCTGCAACAACAACACTACTCCACATGGATTGTACACAACAGTGAGTGAAACTGCAGTTTAATAGACTCCCATGGGTCAATGACGTACACCATGAGCTGTATGAAAATTTTAGCACAAAATATTGAGGCAACACGTAAAGCATGAAAATATTGGAAAGGATGACATAAGAACTGAGTAAGATTCAATGTTAGATTGAAATGTAAGTGCTAGATTCAATGTTAGATTTGATTCAGAGATTCAATGTAAGATTCAAAGTAAGATTCATGTTATAAATTAGTGTAAGGTTTGGCATTGCCATAGCAACTTTGGTCAAAACTGCAGCACAGGTTGGAGATAAATCAATGTTGAAGTATTGCCCAGGTGCACAAATGTTTGGAATTAATTTGAATTACTCAAAGAACTGTTCTTCTGATAAATTGAGATACTGTTTTCATATATAATATTCTAAGAAGTACAAATTGCACAAAGATTGTCACATTCCAGTTTTCAGTGATGATTTCATCACTGTATTTCATTTATATTCAGTGGTGCCTTGTGTAACCCTATGCCACAAATCAATCAAAATAAACTCCTAGTATGGTGCTGGGTCCTGATGACAGCTTCTCAATAATTCTCAACTTTGTTTTTGTATGTATAGAGTAGTGCATGCAACCATTCAAGTGTTTTTGACTGAAAGAAAGTGCCTTTGACTTGGCCAAAATCCCTTTTTGTCTACCTCAAGTAGCGAATACTTTTTAAACCCGGGGCTGGAATGCTGATTAATGTCTATCCAACTGATCACTATCTGTCAGGGTGCTTTGATGTACTGTACGTATATAATATGTTCCCATCATGAAATCTCTCAGTTCTTTGATCCCTCAATGAAAATGTAAAGAGATGTCCGTTAGCTGATGTCTAATTAATTCTAATGTTTCCCAGATTTTAGTAATTTTTCTCCAAAATAGAGATTATCTCCTGAAACAATAAAAATATCATAAAATAATTTCCATCCATTGCAATCAAAGCTACAGTATTTTTCTCATCACCTGGTACACCTTGGCATTTAAGCACCTTGATTCTTCTTACTGTAAACAGGACAGATTCAGTGTATTCCATCTCAGTTTCATACTGTTTGGAAAGACCACACCAGAATATATTGAGAAGCAACTTATTGTGCCTCAAATACCTGTACCATTCACAGCCAGCAATTTCAAGAAATTAAACAGGAAAGCACACTCAAAAGAAGTGCCTGACATTAGACAACAACTTTCAAATAAAGTCAAAATATTACCATGACCAATTTGTTTGTGTTCTTTAACTAGAATATATTGAGATTTTAAGATGCTTTTTGTCAGGATACTGTATGTCTCTTACTCTCATCCCAAACAATGATCAGGGTTCACAATCAGCTTCCTGTGTCCTGGTAGAATCTCCCCGACCATCATTTTTGAATCAAATTTTAATTTACTTGTAAAAAGTTGTCTCTAAACGAGCAAAATTAGGAAGCAATTGTCAACTAATGCGTAAAAGGTTATTTTATTTTAAAATTAGAAAAGCTTGGTACAGCTACAAGTGAACTATGCAATCAGAAAGCCACTTTACTTTTATCCAATAGCGCTAGGAAGACATTGGCCAAATTTTTTCAAAACGTTGCAGCCTCGTCTTGGTGGACAAATGCAAATGAAACGGTGTGAGGAAAATACTACAAGTTCAACAAGTGAAATGCAAGACGTTACTGATGGTCATTTTTTGCAAAATCCAATAAAAAGGCCGAAGAGTGCTGATAGTTTCGTCTAAAAAACTTGTCAGTACGTTCTAGAAACAGTTAGATGCGACTGCATTATCAGGCTAGTTTAACTCGTCGCACGTACCGGTTTAGCGTCGATTTCGCTTCGTAGAATTCAGGTCCACGGAAACATGAGAATTCGGCCAATGAAATCCGACAATCGCAGAAGTTAAGCGATGATTGCATTTCCTTTTCTCACTAACTTTAACAATGTTTCATCACAAAGATTATTTTCTGCAACGAAGTCTACCATTTTGAAAATCACGACTGAAATTACCTCACGTGAGGTATGTTCGTAGACACCTGTCGGAACGTGTCGTTCAATGATCGTTTAACGACGATTGCTTCAGCTCACGTCTTATTCACACGATATGATTGCCGCTGGTCGCTTTGGGGCCAACCGCTTGACCTCTTGGGATCATCTCGGGTGAACTAGGATAGCAATTTTTTCCCTGAACAAATTGGGCAATATTTTTTTTAACTCAACTAAACTCTGCTTTTTTCCTCGCCCGTATTAGATGCAGGAGATTTGTTTTGTTTTGTTTTTAAATTGGTGTTTCTTTGCAAGTTATTTTTTCAGGAATAAGGTACCAATTGGCTACAGCGGGACGCTTTTCTCAAGTGCTGCCACATTCCGCATGTTTGGATGACAGTATCCAAAAAGAAAAGTGCATTTGGTATTTCTTGAATTGCATTTAAACCCTCTGTAGTTTTTAATTTTTTTAAAGAGCAAGCACGCGAACTGATAAGTTCTTTCACAATTTTTCGATTTAATACATTCGTTTGGAATTTATATCACTTTAAATACGCCTATTTGCATGACAAAGTAAATATTTACTTTTGCTACCATTTGTTGATGCCAGAAGATCTGCTTCTGTAGCCTAATGTATGTAAGGACCCGTTTACACGGTACTCATTATCACGGCATTATCGAAAACAATTGTTCATCCTGGGGTATGTAATGTTGTCCTTTAGGCACGATTCCTGCCAGCTTTCATTCGCTTGCCAAACGAGCGATACGTCCGGATGGCATCGTTGTACGGTGTCTGGTAAGAAAACAAACACATGTTAACCCAGCCCCCCGACTATATATACCGCATTTACTCGATGAAGCGCCGCGGCGCTCTATAAATTTATAGTTTTTCGGATGAGGCGCTTCTTTGGGCGCGGGGCGTTTATTTGAGGGCGGTGCTCTTTTAAAAAACCATAACAATTGTAAACGATAACAGGCAAATATTAACAACTGAAACACATTGTACTACAAAAGAATAAATGTTCGAGCGTGGTTTAGGTTGAGTTGTACCGCACTTGTTTTTTAGTTTGGCTCCTCGAACAATTTAGTCTGTTCATGCTTCAATTAAGCGTCGCATTGTTGGGAATGAATAACGACGCTTATTTGAGGGCGGTGCTGTTTAATATCCTTGTCTCATATGTGACTCGTAATTCGGGCGGTGCTAAATCGGGGTTGGCGCTTAATAGACTCAATACTGTAATGAAAATTCTGTGAGGCTTGGACAAGGGATGTATAATGTTTTTTTTCTACGAAAAAGGTGCACATTACTACAGAGAAGGCGTCTATTTCTTAGAGGAAGACACTTATTTCTTCAGCGAAGATGCGCGTTTTCCCGGTGAAGGTATGTCACTTCACAGAGAAAAGCTGCGTTTACAAATAGGAGATGCTCATTTTAATGTCGAAGTGACAGTGTCATATTACCAACGCGAAGATCCATTTCCTCACAGAAGCTAGGAGAAACTACATGTTTGCAAGGAGAAAGGGTAGACCTTAAGCCTGATTCACAAGCCACCGAACCAATGAGTTAACAGAATACATCAAACAGTCATATACAACAATACAATCGGGTAAATAGGCCCTAAGTCAACATCTACAGTTCTGTGAAGTTAGGATGCAAAATTGAGGCCAAGCAAGCAAGTGGATTGGATAACTCCTGGTAGCAGTAGCTTTTTGGGTACCTGCTCAAAAACAACATAATATCCTAATTTATGAATGGAGCAACGGTCTTTTACCAACAGCCGCATCTACACAGAACGCTAGCGAAACGAACTTGATTCGAATGAAAACGTACACTTTTCTCTGGGTTTTGGCCCCTCGTCCACACGCTAACGGCGTTTCCGGTAGCAAAAACTAAGTGTTTCGAAAACGACAATGACATCACAGCATGCGTGGAACTAGCCTACTACGCATGCTCAATAAACAGGCAGTAACGTTTTCCAATCGTTGCTGCATTTACATGTGGACGGGATGACAAATGAAAAGAATTTAAAAACGGTCGTGTGGACGGAAAACTTTGTAAGCGTTTCATTTGAAAACGTATACGTGTGGACGGAGACTTATTGTGATTAATTAATCTGTGCTGACAACTCGTGGGATTGCCTTAATCCTGTTTCTCTTTTCCGATTGGTCTCTTTTCAGTTCATTGAGTGCGTAAGGGTCTGAAAAACAGATCAATTTTCTATATGAGTTGTTTCATTTGTTCAATGAAATTTTGACACTCGCTGCGTTCGCGAATGGTGTAAAAGCACCATAACCCTGGTCCTAACGTTAATCCTAATCCATAAGTAGTAAAAATATGCTGAAGTAAAAGACAACTAAGAGGAAGAGAGAAAAAGAACAACTGATGGAAAAAATTCAAAAATTGTTGCTTTCTGTATTTGATCCCAACACATTCCCCATCGACCTTATGATATGCGAATGAGCCAACCACTGGATCAGGATCATGTCTCCTCTTGCTAGGTCATGGATATACAGGGTGATTCAAAAAGAATACGCCAAAATCATCACGCATTTATTCAGTTCTAAAGCATTGTAATGGACTGAATCAGTGGTCATTTGATAGAGGAGTTATCCAAGTTTGATTGGGTGTCAATTTCACCGCTGTGGTTACGTAATCCTTCTGGCGCCGTTCAATTGTACGAAGACCACGTGTTTATTTACCCTCAAAATGGCGACTCCTCAGCAGAAGGCGTTTTGTGTGCTTGAGTTTGCGAAAATCATCACGCGATATTTCAAAAATGAAAAACAATAGAAAATTCAAGTTTTTATTTCATGCTTTACAAGTGCTCAACCACCGGCGGCACGGACAACATCAAGCCGATATGAGAATTCCTCCCAAACGCGCCTCAGGATGTCGCGGTCCACCGTGTTGATTGCAGCTGTTATTCGATCTTTCATGTCATCGATATTTGCTGGCAACGGTGGAACATAAACTTTGTCTTTAACATCAAACTTGGATAACTCCTCTATCAAATGACCACTGATTCAGTCCATTACAATGCTTTAGAACTGAATAAATGCGTGATGATTTTGGCGTATTCTTTTTGAATCACCCTGTATAATATTAAACAGGTAACGAAGAAATATTAGCCATCTGGGCTGTGGCAGTAGAGGGGAAATATTTCCTTGACGACATACAAGGATAACCAAATTTGGTGTGTATTTCCTCCCATAGTGAAACTAGAGAATGAAGTGGCATCACACCATTGGTCAACTTTGGTTAATAAAGTAAATCCGGAATCAAATTAGAAGGTCAGAAGTCTGTGGTTACATATGGTGAAGGTGTTGCTTGTAATGGTTACTTTCGTTGGAAATCACGGTATATCACACAGACGACTGCTGTAGATTTCATTCGCCTTCAGGTAAGAAAGTCAACAATATATAGCTTCCAGCAAGCGATAACCTCAAACAAAGCCTATCAAACGCAAACCCAGGAACTTACTAAACATAAGTGAACTCAAGTCTGCTTCACACAAAGCGACGTAACGACTGGGTCACGCGAAACCAAAGCAAACTCAGTCTCCCCAATTCGCGATGGAGTCAAGGAAATCACCAAATAAGAAAAAAAATACTGTTTTCTTTCTTTCGTTATGTTAATGTCCTTAAGAGACTTTCTTTTCATGTTTCAATGGGCGGCAGTCAACGCTAACGAGAGAGTGCGAATTCTGTTTTTTATTGATTCACTGGACGCTTTGCGAACATTCCAACGCTTTGATCTTAAACTTGGGAAGGTCAAAATTGGATTTCACCTTTAAAGAAATGTAGCAAGCGTTACGTCTTTTCGTGGATTTTTTGGTTCAAGGTTCCTAATCGACGATGGCTGCTTTCGAGAGAGTACAGCAATTGTCCAAAGAAATTTCTTCAAGTAGAAATTTTCGCGAACATATCGTTTGTCATCAATCGTCACAGTCGACTTTCGCCAGCTCAAGCTTGGCAGATCTTGCATGCGTCTTCCATTGACTTAATCCATCTCAAACTAACTTTATATTCACTCTTTATGTACTCTTACCCGCTCTAATGATGTTTCGCGATGCGATGAAGCGTTTTAAACTTAAAGTCATATCAAGATTATTTGCTAAATTACATATTAAATGGCTTAGTTTCGTGTTTAGTGCTGGGGCATTTACACACATATATCATATTACGATTGTGATTATCGTCTGGTTGCATTCCCTACCAATGACTGAGTAATAGAACAGACCCTGGTTAACTGACTGAGATTTGGTTCTTGATTCCTCTCTAAATTAAATAATTTTAAGACAGTGTCAATTGTCACAGAAGATTTGTACTTGGTGGGCCATCTCAAGGACTAGTAAAACAGCCTTAATGCGGCTAGGCAGCCATTCAATACTGTAGGGTATTTGGTAACATACCAAATTTGCTTCGTACCCACGTCTTTAGGAGGAGTAATGAAAGAGCAGAGATACTGTTTTAACGCTTACCGTATGATCTACACGGAAAAGAAGCTAAGGGGCATGATGTTTGTGCAAATCATGGTCATTTCGCTACATCTATTTCATTGTTATCATAGCTTCGAGTTTAAGCGCGTTATTCGCAGAGATATGAAAGTTTGTCTGTCCTCTTACTTCTCGTAAGCGTAAATATTTTACCGTAAATCGTCATAATGCGTAAACGATGTCATTTTATATTTCAGTGTGCATTAATAGACACATGTTTTAAGTTTGACTATCCTTTGCCGTTTTCCAACTACATTCATCTCTCCTAATACAGCCACAAAACACAATTTTTCCGCCTCAAATCTTTCGACAGCATACGGTGGACAGTAAAACATGCACGTCCGTACATCAAGTTTCTTTCCGATGTACTCACAAAGATTAAGCAAATCTGGAACAATTAATCTCAAACTGAGAATCGATCTTAGCGAGTACGTCGAATCGATGCCTGCCACCATTTTGGCACAGGATAAGAAACAACCAGAAGTCTCACTTCGTGTCGGCACTCTGATGTTTTTGTCCCAGGGCATGTCGCCTCGCGCATAAAGGAAGCCGGCCAGCCACCGTGTTCTCCGCAAGTGTAACTTGCCCAAATCTCAAGGAAACAGTAAGGAATTTCACTAACTAAAGCGATTTTTTGGAGCTAAAGACATCGGGCAGCCATTTTATCGAGCTAATCACATAAAGCAAAGGTATGTTGATCACATTTCTTGGACAAAGACTGAATACATCGTAAAACTAAGAGAATTTTAGAAAATTGTTATGAATTTTAGCAAATTTAGTTCTCTAAAATCTGTCTTTCATGTTTTCGCAATTCGAGTCAGTTAAGAACAATAATGCACCTGGTATTTTGTCCTTGTGCCATCTGTTTATCGGCTGGTAACCTTCTCATGGTCTTTATAACTCCGTCAATACTGGTTCGGTTAATTTACAGTACGTTTCTTACGTTAGTGGAGTGATCAACCTGTGGCTATATTTTTATTTTTGAAAGATATGAAAAGTTGTTGAATTAACGTTTCACAGCAGAGTGCGAGCCCAGTCTAATTAAGAATTTCAAAACACATTTTCTGAAGACCGCAGAGCACACAAAACTGGAAAATGTTGGGAATTGTATAAGAGCAAGTTTTCCTAATCTAACTTGCTATGTGAACATTAATATTTCCAAGAACTGGCAATGCAGTCAATAAACTTCCTAAACAAAGTTATTAATCCTTAAATATTTGCAGTATGTGGCTGATATGTTGCACAATTAGTAGCTCAATCACTTTTAGTGTGCCACCATCAAGTTGAGCTGTTACTCTTGAAAACCTTTCACAACAGATCTTGTATGGCTTTTATTTTTCTCTTGTACTACTTTTGCTAACAGTTTTTCCTGTAATCTATAGATGCAGCAGCCAAAGTTTGACCCTGACTAGATGTGTTGGTCAGTGCTGGTACACCTGATGTAGCTACCAAATGGGGAATGTTCCCTAAACCTTCAGCAGAATTTCTCCCATAAAAATCAAGTGACTTAATGAACAGTTCATTCAAAGTCACTATTGAACAAAACAGCCCTCTCCTTTTGCCAACTTTCCTTGCTAGACTTCCACCAACCTGACTAATACTCTTTCAATTAGATTCCTTTAACTATTAGACCTGCAATTATTTTCCAAAGAGGGAAACCCAGGCTATGATGAGTTTACACAAAGCATTATTTTGTAAAATCTTTGTACTTGAATGTAGAGGAAAAAACATTACTATAAATATATCATCATTAAAATGGAAATGATGAATTTTGTTTCAAAACAACTTGGAACACAGAAGGTTGTACATACGATGGCCAAATCTGTTTGATTTTGCTAATACATTCCAATGCTAATTTATGATAGCACATGTAACATCCAGCTCTAATTTTTCAACAGTTTTCATTTAAAATCAACTTCAGTTTTGATGAAATCACTCATTTGATAGTCACACACGTATATACTGTTTTTAATGGTACATCCATATTTGTAATTTTGGGAAATCATGAGAAGTTATTGAGTATGCTGAAAGTCAGTCTGACCTACATATGGAATATCATTGTCATTAAAAATTTAAAATTGCCATTGAAAATGTGGAACAAACTACTATACATTAAAAGTAAAATTGGAACAATTTTTTATCAATTTATTCCTGTTGTACTCTTGCAATTTCTATATAGTTATATATATTTATATCATTATAAAAACTTAAAAAGTCATTTGGTTTGTCTTGAGACAGTGTGAAGCCAAAAGTCCAAAATCAGTGATCTCATAAGTCATGACTGCCATTTATGTTATACTTCCATTCCTTGAAATGAATAGGAATTATCAGGGGGGTTGGGGGCTTAATTTTCGAAACTACATATTTCAAGCTTGGAATTTGCAGGTAGATTACTAATAATGACCTTGAAAATTCAAATTTTTCTATGATTCGAATATCTCTTTGATGAAAAAATGCAAACTTTCCCACATTTCTTAATGGTTCTTCATTAATTTAACTCTCAATTAGCAGTACATGAAAAATTATTGCACTTGATTTTTATTACAGTGAAACAAAAACACATAAGCATTCTTCAAAATGATATGATCACTTACATCTTTGTAAATATGTTTCCATAAGCTGTGATTTACAGAGTGCAACACACTACAATACGTAAGTTTCTATACTAGCAGTGATAAAAATTGCATAAAATATCGTCATTAGGTCCCATTTTGAAATACAGAAACCCCGTGTTTCCACAACGACTGACAAGGGTCACTCAGCCAAATGGAACCTTTGGCAACTAAAAACTAAAAGAAAAAAAATCAAATTACCCGGAACATAGCAGAAAAAAAGTTTACAGGTAGTCCTCGGCCAGAAGAAGAGTGAACAAGGTACTGACTGTTGTAACATACTCTTGACGTATATAATTATAAATATTGTTTGAATGAACAGTTTACCCAAGTACAGCACGAGTTTAGATTTTTAAAACTAGAATAATACGCTAAATCATCACTCAATGACTAAACTCTTACTTCCGTACATTTAAAAATTGAATGCAAAGCAGTGATCAAGATAATTCGAAAATGTTGGGTATAGTGTTGTTCTTCTGTTGTAAACATCTTCATTTAAGATATTTCCTTCCATCGTGCGGGTCCTCAAGTGCTCAATAATAAAACTTTGATTCTAAAAAGATGTTAATTCCAAACGCACAATATATAATAAATGCCGTAAGTCGTAGCGGAGACTTGCTGTTGACTAAGATTGATTCTTAGTTATGAGAGTGAGCGAGTCAGCAAATGAAGCGAACATTCTGTTGCTAAAAATGGGCTAAATACTGCTCGAAAATTATATTTATACGGCTTCTAAAAAAATAAAAGTAATCCTTTACCTTCATTTTAAAAGGAATAAACGTAGACTTAAAATCGTCCAGTTTCTTCTCCAGATTCGGTCTATTTCAGTGGTCCAACATTGATTTCTTCACTTTTCGCTGCATTATTCCTTGTTGCACTAGCTGGAGTACAATTGCTGAGAGCTGTGGTTGACAACATGGCGGAAGCCGCGCATGCGCATTGAAAAAATGGGCACAACTTTTCTTCAGAGTGAGATTTCTGGTTATTCCTTATTCTGTGATTCTGCTTGTAATAAAAGCTGAAGCAAAGGGATGAGCCACCAGACACTGACTCTGTTGTCAGCAGTATTTTAGTTGTGTTTCAACGTGTTAACCTCAGAAAGAACAAAATAAAAGTCAATTGACAAACGCTCTGTCAACTAGTTTCACTATATCAAGTCAGGTTCTCTGTGAAGAACCACTTCATCTGATCACGGCGTAATCTGAAGTCTATCAAATTCGGCGTCGAGTTGACATGAACTTATCATCCTAAATTTCATGCTTATAAACAATTAATTAAAAACAAGGCGTTCAGTTATTTATAAGTAACCCTACAAATGTTTTATTTAATAGTGAGGCACAAATAAATCCAAAATTATATCACAAATTTGTACTTTTGTGGATTTCTCGAAGGAAAAGAATAATCAAAATTTAAGTTGAGTCGTACGTTCCTGCGATGACTCAAGACCTACCTTTGTTTTAAAATGTACAAGTGTTTTTACTGCTTGTTAGCAGAGTGACAACACACCCGTTCCGCTTCTTCGAAATCACTTATACTAAGAGATCTAAAATAGGTCCTGTTTACACGAACCCGGGTTAACCGCCAACCCGGGTCAGGACGCCAACTTGGATTGTTATCACAGACGACAGTAAACTAGGCTGGTAACACAATCTTGCTGTTATGCTACGTGTGGATCAATCGTTTTGTGACGGGATTATTCTTGCCATAGCTCACTAGGTTAGAGAAGTTGAATTTCAAGTTATCAGTGTTTCTGTCCCACACAACGCCCATAACTTTGATTTCATTCTCGGACCAACTGTGTTTTTTTAATGAATTCTTTGAGTAGCCTTCGCCATCTTCAACAGTGGTGGGCTTAGAGATGTTCCCTGTTTTGGGGGATCGCGTTCTGTTGTCAAAGACAAGACGGATTCTTCTTCTTTGATCATTTCTTCCAGTTCCTTGCTGTTAGTAGCCCATTTCTTCATGTTGAATCCTTCTTCCCGGAAGTACTCCTTCAGTTTACAGTAGAGATTGAAGTATTTCTTGACTGATTTTTTCAGTTCTTGAGGCATAATCGTTCACGCATAATGACTTCAATACATCGGCATGAAATTGAGGATCGGTGATTTCATATTTGGCAAGAAGATTTCTAAGGACATCGTTTAAAATGAAGGGACAGCACACAAGACCAAACACAACACGTGTAAATCGTAGGGCGATCACATTCACTGATTTGGACTGTACATCACAGACCCATAAAAATCTCAATAGATCTCTTTGCCCTTGTGTAATTTCCACATTAAGGAAAGCTTTCTCTAGATCTAAACCAAGGCGGTTGAAAGAGCATAAGGACACGGCCGGCGAAAGCTATTTTCCATTGGTCCGGCATATTACTCTGAAAGCCAGGGTGTTGGGATGGGGTGGTTTGCACTAGAGCGGAACTAAGACCAGGCAGCCATATGGAGACTGGGACTGGGAAATTAAGTGTTTTATTTATCAGATAACTTTTTTTAAAAAAAAATCATTAGGGTTTAGATTAAAATGTCACAGGAGGTGACAGGACAACGGTTGGAATTAGGGTTAGGCTTAGGAAACCTAAATCAGGTAAATAAATATGGGCTGCAATGGGTTAAAGATCAACTGAAGTTTAAGAAGAATTCAATTAAAATATTTTATTTTGTTCCATTTTATTTCTTTTCATCTCATCTCTCTTAAGTTTATTTACTTTTATTCCATATTTATTACAATTTCATTTCAATTTTCTTTCAATTCTATTTTATTTATTTTTTTTTGCTTTATTTTACCAATTACTTTTCCTGTACTTTACTTTTCTATCCCTTTCTGTACTTTACTGTATTTTATTTAATTTAATTTTGTTTAATTCAATTTTTTATCATAATTTATTGAATGGCCACCTGCAACACCTGGCACCGACTACTACGTTCCCTAAACATAAAGATGCAAACTTAGACAACTGGGAACAACAAATATTCTGAATATTTTCAATATTATCGCATACTATACATCTTCTATTTTAACTAAAAGTACTTTTCATGTATTTTTATGTTTACTCTTCATAGTAAAACCAACAACTGAAACAAACATGCAGGGAGGAGAGAGCCAGCAAGGGGAAAAGTAAGTGCACCAATGTTTACTTTAAAATTGCTGTAATGATTTATTGCTCTATAATTAGGGGATAGAGCTTAACTTGTTTCTGGGTAAAATGATTATGGAACTCAGTAAGATAAGTTCAATGAGGTGGAAGTTTACATATGGTGGAAGGGGTTGGTGGTAGCAGACATGGACTTACAGGAACATCGTTTATTGCATCAAACTTTATCAGTAATTAGGTAAGGTACTTAATGCTATTTGCCTTCTACTTAAAGGTAGTGTGAAGGATTCTCCAAATGTATCCCGTTTATGATTTTATGTTTAACTTTAACAAGTATTATTATGCACGATGCGATTGTTATCCTGGTGTATGTAATAAACCCATGGCAATCTATGCAGCAAAATATACGCTTATAATTCGCTGTAGTTTGTCCGCGACAGTTTGTCCTTTGACAAAGAGAGCTATTTCTAAGCATATAGTTCTGACTTCTAAACAAATAAACGGATAGAAATTCCACAACGACGAGAAATTTTCAAGCAACAACTTACAAGAAGCTCCGCTCAGTTCATTTTTGTGAAGAATACTAAGTAAACAGTAGTACCAACAAAAGAACGTAAATGAACCTAAAATGAAAACAAAAATTAGACAAAAGGGTTAAATTACACTGAAGACATACCACTTATCAACAATATTTAAGAAAATTTTGCAGCGGCAACATATTCTGAAAAAAATCGTTCCGTTTAAAATCATTTTAGGTTATGAAACAAAGAGAGTACGGAATAAAAACAAAGTTCAAGAAGGACGTACAAAAACCACTCTGTCCGTCGCAAAACAATCATTTGTTTCGATACACATATTCCAAACCGTTGCATTTTATCGATTTGAGTTTGACGTAAGTGACCAAGTCGGTAAGGACTGCAAGTCTGCAATACTTCAACCGTCGACAATCCAGAGGCTAACCCGAGATCTGTTTTTTAAATTAGATCTCTTGTCTACATCCTTGCACGAAGAAGTCAGAGTCAGTTAACGTTATCAGTAATGTTACTGACCAGTTGTTCGTTATTAATTTTCGCCATCTTAAACTTCTTCTGGAACAACAAAGACAGTACCATAATTCTTTAAAACCGTTTCGCGACAACACCATCCAAAATGTTAGTAAATTTCCTCATGTTGAAACTCCTTATTTGGAATTCTTTTATTTTTCAAGTCACCCACTTCTTGTGCTTTTAGAAGCGTCATACGAACCTTATCATCATATAAACTGTTTCCAAATAGGTGTCTGCAATGGCATGGAAGAATCATTCTGTTGTTCTTGCATTAAATTATTGCACCTGTCCTTCGTGAAGACTATTATAATTTGTTAGTTAGTTAAACAGATTTACCAAATTTATTTTGTAGTTTTGAGTTCTCCTAACGACCAGAAAAAGCAACAGCTAGAATTTAGCTTGCAATAAGCTACTCATGAGAAAAAATTCCATTGACAGGGAAGCCAGTAAGTTGAATAATTTATCAGCATTCGGGTTCGTTTCTTTTGTGGTAAACAACTCCAAACATGGCAGCGAGTTTATGAATTCATCACGTTTAGGCAAGAATTATTTCAATTGTTCTTAGTTTCCATTAATTCTGTCTGTATTTCATGAAGGTTTAATCTCTTGAAAGTTTAATATCCAGTTTAAAATCGTCTTCGTATTTGGTGATTCGCAAAGTAAAGCACTAATGTTCTTCCTAACACTGGGATAGTTCTTCCAGGTAAAATCCACTTGTAGTTCGCTCAATGCGAGGTTTCACTATAAAAAATATGATGAAAAACGACAGTTTTCACCAAAAACACAAATTATTTCCCATTTGATTCTGCCTTCGTCATGTTGAGTCGAGGACCTCGATTTGCAAGAAAAGATTTGGGACACAGAAGTTTGGCCCCCTTTTTACCACAAATTTGCTCAAAAATGGCAGCGTTTAAGTTTCATTCAAATTTTCAGGACAATGCCTACTGTTGTTTTACTTATGATCTCTATGGTTCTAATCACCTATAGGTTATTATTGAGATTTATAACGTAATTTTCTGGCCAATGATTGTGAGGGATTTTCGATAATCACCAGTGTAATTATACTATCATACTGTATACACGTTCACATTGGTGAATAATTACCTTTTATTCTCATACCATAAAAAAGTGTATAGTTATAACAATTGTGAGGCTCTTGTTCTAAACCCGGATACTTTTGAGTTGGCAACTGAGATTCGATGCTGTAAGGGCTAAAGTCCCCGACCGGGTGCTTAAATGAAGGGGGGCAGCGGGGGAGCAGAGACGTGGCATCCATTTTTCTAAAATTTGAATACGCATGTTTTGAATAGGAAAATGTCTATTAGGGATGCAGCCTTGAAAGGAGATTTGGATGGTGTTAAAACTGCAGTGGAGAATGGCGCAGACATTGAGGAGCTTGTAGATTACTCGGGGGGAACTGCTTTACATGTTGCTTGCCGGGATGGATATTTCTCAATAACTGATTATCTAATCCAACGTGGTGCGGAAGTTAACTGTAGAGATCATCGTGGTCACTTGCCTATTCACTATGCCTGCAGACGTGGTCATCTAGATACTGTCAAATTACTACTCAGCAAAGGCAGTGACTTCACATCAAAAAGTAACGATGGTGATACTCCACTTCATTTTGCATCACTTAAAGGACATTCATCAGTTGCTGAATATCTAATCCAACGTGGTGCAGAAGTTAACTGTAGAAACATGTTTGATTACTTGCCTATTCACTATGCCTGCCTGTATGGTCATCTAGATGCTGTAAAATTACTCATAAACAAAGGAAGTGACTTCACATCAGCAAATAACAATGGTGATACTCCACTTCATCTTGCATCAAGGCGTAGACATACCCGGGTGGCTGAATATCTTACGCAGCGTGGTGCAGGTAGTTAATGTTAATTGTAATTTATTCTGATGCATCAAAGATTTTTTATATTTTAAATTTTTCAATTTCGACCTTTAATTGTTTATCAAGTATTTTGCATTCTAATATGGGGTTACTATTCTCAGTAATATGTAATAAATAAATTAAAGTGCTGATGCAGCATAAGCAGTCTGTGCCTTTCACCAGGTCCCCAGACAGGCAACAGGAGGCAAAGTGGTCATCCAGAGGCTTGCACCCCACAACTTTCACGTTATGTCCTATGCGCCAAAAACAGTTTCATTCGGGATTAAGGCTTTAAGGGCTGAAGTTCCAAACGGCTCTTTTTCTAGGAGCCGCATTTCTAGCCATCAATGTCCTCAAAACGTTGACCTAGATATTAAGTCATTCTCGTCTTGTTGATAGACAAACGTAAAACCAACTGATGACTATTTATTTGAAGACTGATAGCCGTTGAAGAGCAAATTTTGCATACGTTTACGCATGAGTACTGGTTAGTCATTTGAATTAATATACATGGTGGAGAAAGAATATTCCATTTGCGATAGAATATTCTTTGTGCTTGCCCAGGGACGGGCTGACAACATTTTGGCCTTCGGGCAGGAGGAAAACTTAAGCCCGTACGAAAAAATTAATACTAAGGGGCTAAATGTCTTGTATAGCTCGACTATAACCACTTCTTTTAGATTTTAAACTAAGCACGAGTGCATGAGACACTAAATTAATCAATAATCAAACGTATTTATTTGAACAACTTTTTTCCGCTCTTTGTGACTTATTGTAGTCTTCAGTGGTCTGCAGTAAAAGTAAAGAGCTAAGTTCCTTTGACGTTAGAGCAAACTTGTCGATGATGCGTTCTTTGTCTTTCTTAAGCTGCAGTGCAATATCCTTTTCCACAGCAATCAACATAAGTGCCTCGAGATTGTCCTGCGTTAAAGACGATCTTAGTCTCGTTTTCAATATTTTGAGTTTTGAAAAGGATCGTTCGCGCGAGCATTGTTTAATGCTTAGTGTAATCAAGTATTTGTAAACTACAGTGTAAGTACAAGTTTTCGTATGCTGTTGAGAATAGCCTGTACTGGAACAGCAATCTGAAGGCACACGAAAGATAGTTTTGTCAAACGACCTTCTTTACCAATTCGTTTGACTTTGAGGGCGGATGCTCATTCATTTTACAATCTAAGTTTTCATTTTCGGCTTCATCTGAATCGTCGTCGGGATCCAGTGGCATTAGGCCTTGTTTGAGTGCAGTGTAATTTACTGCAAAGGATACGAGATCCTCTCGTAACGGTACCGTGTCAACTTCGGGCTAGACTTCAGGTATTGCGCTAAGCTTTGTTACGCTTTCTGTGCTAAGCCACTTTCTTTGTGCAGATCTTTGTGATTCTTTGTGACCACTGAATCGTCTGTTGATGCTTTGTACCACTGTGTCTAGAATGATATTATGACAGGAAATCTCAAAATGTCTCGTTGAACTATCTACTGTGGTGGGTGACAAGGATCGTCGATTTGAACGAATTTCTGGAAAGTTTGGTCGAAGATTGATGTTTTCTCTCGCTAACTCATCAATAACTTTATTGATAAATGTAGCTGCATGATTGGTGGACGTCGGCAAAATTTCTGGTGATCGGGCAGAGTCTGTCAGTTAAATCGTTTATTATTCTCAATGCTTGTAGAACTCCAATCTGGCAATTTTTATGGTTTTACGATTTCTATACCGGTGAATCGGCGGCTGCCTGTGATTGTCAGCGACTTTTCTATCATTCGAGAGACTCCTTTGCTGAAAAAAATTAATTTTCTCCCTCCGGGTGTTTTTGGGCCACCAGAGTATCTGGGCCCCGGTCCACGTCCGATTACCCGACCTCTCAGTCTGCCCCTGTGCATGCCTGCTTTTGGAGTCTTCTTTTCTTTCTTTTCTTTCTTATGGGGGCGTGGTATTTTCCACTCCCGCCCCAGGTGGCAAATTTTCTCGTTACCCCACTGAGGTAAGGGTTACCTGACCTTAATCCCAATCCTAAACCTAACCCTAAATGTCAACTTCATTTGAAAAAAATTACCACTTCCGGTAATTGCATCCCGGCTTATAAAGATGGGAGTTTACAAAAGCACAACGTGACTTTGCAATTTGATTTCTCTTGTTCAATAAAGGAAATGAATAATCCCTACAGTATTTTTGACGCCGCCCTGGCTCCAGTAAAGACATGAGGAAGAATATTTCACCGTTTCGCGGTAACGGCAGCTTTTAAAACACTGGGAAGTTTCAAGTGTGTTCAACAAAAAACGTTAATAGACCGACTGGAATAGCTTGGAAGCATTTTAGAAAGAAGAAAAAAAATTTCTAGGTTTAGAATATGAGGTTTCCTTCACGGCTGTAGGATATGAACTACTTTGTTTACTGCCGTCGGCGCCGCAGCTTTCGTAAACTTTCTCCTGATACTATTAATTAGAATACGGAAGCAAATGACAGTGTAGCTTTAATACAGAAGGTATCGAATAACAGTACAGGATTTTATCTGTTATATTCAGGGAAATTCAGTGAAAATTCTCTCGCCTGTTAATTATAATTCTTTGGTAAATTGGTCAAACACAAATAGATGGATTATTAAATAGGCGATGGATCAACATTTGCCTTAATGTAACTATTTGATCATGTTGGGAATTGAAAATAGTTGAAAAAATGACATCACAAAATTCTCGGAGCTTCTAATTAATTCCTTTTGCTTGGGGGCGCGTAGGCCTTACCCACCCTTCCCACCCTGTAGTTGCGCCACTAGAACCACTAGTTTCGTTTCGAAAGCAATCAAGATCATTCATGATTGTCGGCCACAGTCCAATTACAATGAAGTAATCAATTTGTCTAAATAGAACCTACGTTTCCATGGACAGGCTTGCAGTTCGAAGCATCAGACTAAAGCTTGCTTCCGAGTAACCGATGTCAGCTAAGTTAAAGTCATACATTTATATGCAGTTCTAGTCAAAAGTTTACGTATAACTAGCCTGAGAATATTCAACTTAAATTTTCGCAGCACCGCTCATTTCATTGCACCGTACATTTCACGAGGAAAGTCAGTTAAGGATCTGTTAGATTTAAATCAGAGATGGCGAAGATATTTTATGTTTTAGTAAATACTTCAAAATTCCCTTCGGGCAAAGATTTACATACACTTTGTTAGTATTTGATTGCATTGCCTCTTACTTGTTTAACGTAAATTAAACCCCTGGGGTAGCCTTCAACAAGCTTGTGAAAATCCTCTGCTGGATTCATTTCTCATCCCTCCTACCAATACTGGTATAACTTGGTCAAGTTTGGTGGCATCCAAAAATCAGCTTTATATTACTTGTATATCAAAAAAAGCCTAATTTTCTTGATGAAAATCCTATATTTCTTTAGTAACACGTTAAGATGTCTCCTCAGTTTCATCCATTGCCCCCCCCCCCCCTTACACTTAATTGGGTTCCTGATGGAATGCGTTTCAGATGCATCAAGGATAAAGAAAAATCGTTCGTGAAGTGAGTTGGCAAATTTTTTGTGTACACTCTTTAGATGAATTTTCTCGAGAAGAAATTCATTCGATTTGTCCACCAATGACATATCCAGAAGGGAACAGCTCACGATCAGGACAGCTCGTCTAAGATACGATTGGAGGATATTACGAGATAGAACTCTTACCATACACCAAATACTTCACTGTGACCAGTGAAAAGTTTTTTAAGGAAACAACTGTCCTTCTGATTGGGTATTACCGAAACTTTGGATAGAAACTCAAAGAAATAGCTCATGATTAGATATTCATTTGTTGAACCCTCCCGATGACATGTTTAGAATTAAATTCAGCTATAGGAATTCCGAAACCTATTACGTTCATCACTCAGACCAACCACCAAAACGTAATACATGACAAAACGACATCGTTCAGAACAACATGCCGTCATGTGGATTATCCTCAGGTTCATCACTCGAAGCGTTGCACGAGGGCACTATTCTCTGCATTTATTAATCGTAGCCCGACCAACACGACGACTTTACAATTGCAGTCCTGATAAAAAAAGGGAAAATGATGACTGCCCTTCCATTTCAAATTTCTTAAACTCACACCCCAGTTATTTGTGAAATCATTTTTAACAAATCTATCTTAAAAATCTGTTTTGAAGAAAGTGAACCTTGTTGAAAAGTGATATCGACCACCTTAATTTTCAGATATATTTTTAAGTTTTAGAGTTACCTTTGGACTTTTGATCCTAGTTTTTTTGGGGTTTTTTTTGTCTTTTTACCACTGTAGAACTGAAAGTGAAGCAAGCAGTATTAGAGACGCTAAAGCATGGTAAAAATAAAAACAATGGTATATCATTACTTTTTATTGGTCAAGGTCGTGTGGGAAAAACGTCTCTGAAGAAAAGTCTTTTGGGTGAAGGGTCTGAAAAGAAAGAACCGAGCACAATCGGCATTGAATTCGATGTTGTTGAGGTACAAGAGAATGAAAAATCCAATCCTTGGAAGTATGCTAGGGATGACCAGTTCATTGCGTCTGAAATATATACTGACAATGTCCTTGGAAAGTAAGTCGCCAGAGTAATGACTGAAAGCAAACACAAGCCTGAAGAGGCAAGAGGTGGAAGTGCTACTGGTGACGAAGATGATGGTGTTGAACTTGAAGGTGAATCTGGAGATGCAAGTGGAACTAAAAATGGGAGCGAAGAAGGAGCTGATGATGAAGTTGGACAGGATGATAAAGATCGAGCTAGAGCTGGAGATGAAGATGGAGCTGGAACTGGAGCAAGGGACGGAGCTTTATATGGAGATGACTGCCGTAGCGACGTACGTAGACGTGGAAAGGTTAAAGAAGGCAAAAGTGACACATCGAAAAAAATGAAAGATCATCTTGAATATCACATATCAAACGACTTAAAACGCAAGATCAACAAAGAAATGAGAAACGTCGAAAGTTACCGTGATGATACCATGGACACAATTAGATTCATGTTGGGAGACATTGGTGGCCAGTCTGTCTTCTACGACGTGCATTCAATAATGCTGAGGTTGAGAACGCTATTTATACTTGTTGTTGATCTGTCAATGTCCCTTCACGACGAGGCACAGCCAAAGTTCGCGGAAAAGGGATCAACAAAGAGAGAGAGAGACCAAGGAAACCCTCAACATGAAACGAACTTCGACTATATTACAAAGTGGATGGCAGCTCTTCGTAACCTTAACTCTTGCAGTAAAGAGGCCAAAAATAATTCCGCGTAAAGTCTTAATCTTCCCAAAACTATTCTTGTTTTTACCAAACCTGATATGCTGAGAAGTGGTGAGAAACTAGAGCAGAAGCTGAAGAAAGTTACTGAAGCTCTTGAGCAGAGGTTTGAGCGCATTGGTTGCGGTTCGCTTATTGTCGCCAAGTATGTCACCAAGAACAAAGAGCCAAGGAATGCTGATGAGACCAGTGAGCTCGAAGCTCTATGAGCAAAAATCTTCGAAACAGCGCAAGATGTTTTGAAAGCTCAAGACGAAACCCCTCTAAGTTGGTTATTATTAGAACGTGCTCTCGATACCCAGAGGAGGTAGGAATAGCTGAAAGACTGCCCTTATATCTCACTCGATGAAGCACGGAAACTGGGAGAACAATGTCAGGTGAACGAAACGTTCGACAAAGCAATGAAGTTCTTCCACGAGGAGAACATGGTCGTCCATTTTGATGGAAATCCATCCATGAGCAACCTGGTTGTACTTGATGCATCATGGCTTGTAAAGCTGTTCACTCAAGTATTAACCGTTGCCCCGAAGCTTTCCTTGGGTATAGCTAATTCACGTGCTTGGAAAAAGCTGACAACGGAAGGAGTGCTCGACTTCAGAAATCTTCCCAATCCGTTGGAGAACCATAGCCAAGAGAAAGCCTTGAAAGATATCATGGTTCGAGTAGGCTTAATCTGTCATTGGGGGAAAAACATCTATCTGGTTCCATCCATGGTGTCTAAAAGATGGAAGGAGAGCGATATTAAGAAAGTTTTGTCGTCGAGTTTGCAGCCGTCACTGTACCTCAATTTTAAAGGTGATACCATTCCACTTGGACTTTACACGAGACTCCTCGTGGAAATATTGAAATGGGCCCGTAGTGATGTCGAACACGACGATGTGAAAATGCCTGAATTTCACTGCAATTACTGTCGCATTTTCAAGTGTGAAAACAGCATTAAATATTCCGTAATTTAAGTCCGCCGTGTAACTAGAATCCAGGTTGCAATATCAGGTGTGAATGTCTGAAGTTCTTAACTTCATGTGCCAACAATTGAAAGTTGTTTCAAAGAACTTGAAAATTCATTTTCATTTGTTTATTTGTTTATTTATTTATTTATTTATTTTTTAGTCGATGACCAGACGAATGAAAGTAAGGACATTACAAAGAGTGTCTTGTCCGTCCTTCATGACGCAATGACGAAAGTTCAGTCCTGTCCAAGCTACCAAGGTGTAAGGTACGAATTTGGTTTGAAGTGTGATCTTTGCCTGGAGGAAAAGACACCATGTTTGAGACATGAAAAAGAAGCTTGTACTGACCACGACTGCGTATGCATTCTAACTCTTGAATGCTTAAAGAAAGACTCTGCCGTCTGTCCAAGAAACCTTTTTGGAAAGAATTCTTCGAAGCTTCATAAAAAAATTTGGGTAAATGTCATAGGTAAAAAAATGTGCTTTTCGTAGAGTTTGGAAACGTCGTGGTAAAGTGAAGAGATTTGATGATTTAAACAGGAATTTGTGGAGGTGCATCGTGAAAATTTTATGTGGAACTTGCTTCGGATCTTGTGGAACTTTATGTGCAAACAGCGACCAAAGTTTAAGCTGTAATTTCATCACCTTCCATATTATTCTCTTGCTTAGTTGTGGCGAGTGAGGATTCCGATCACTACGTAATACTACATAATACTCTATATAAATGATAGTATGGTCGGTCAACATCGATGGTGGCCTTGTCAACGGAGTAGTCGTTATCAACCTTAAAAAGTTTTTGACAACATCAGCAACAATATTGTCACACATAAACATCAAAATTATGTTGATTACCGAACCATAAATGCAATGTAAAGATAGATGGCTGAATTCAACAATCAATGATTTTTGTGCATGCCCTATTTGCTTCTAGTTGAAAATGCTCGTAGGCAATATCTGTGTCAATCTTGGAACAGAGACTTCATTCAAAGAAATTTCTTTATTCAACAGGTACTGACTCGAGGAAAGGCTTGCCTACTGAAGAAGACACGGGTTCCAAAGAGACGAGTAAGCATGTTTCTTTTAGTCCGTGTGTTCTCTCCCGCTCCATCTAACCATAAACAAGTCCGGTACTTGTCGAAATACCGATTATTTGCTTGGCTTCCTCTATTCGCGAGGTAAAAGTATGCTCCAAAGCAATAACTTATTAAACTAATATTGGAAAATCGCATAGGTAGTCACTTTTCTGTATAAAGTAAAGGCTTCATGTAAATGAAATCAACTGGCAATTGACTAATGCTTAACACAATTATTTTGTGGGAAGTATGCGAATGTGTGAAAATGTGGAAAGTATACAAAAGCATAAAGTTGTGAACTAAGTTTAAATGGATTCAAGAAGATGATTATGGTTTTTAACACGGAAAATAATACATTATCGTAAATATTAAGGGGCTCGTTACGCGGAAGGATTTCAGCCCTGGCTCAAATGTCAGCTCGGCTAACCGGCATAAAACTTAAAGGCTGAGGCCGGGTTGAAATTTTCGTCGCCTAATGGTAACTAAATTTTTAAAGAGATTTTTTAAGGGAGGTCAAGCTAATATATGAGTTCTGTTTGAAATTTTCCAGATATAATCATTCACAGAAAAGATTTGTTATTATAGTATCTCCATGACAAACATCTTCGGCTCTTGTAAGCTGCTTATTTGTCCTATCTTTAACCGCTTTTGGTTTAAAAATTTTGATAGAACTGCTTGATTGGGAAATTGGTGGAATAGCAAAAAGAATTGGGCACAACTGGAAGCAAGTCGCCTTGCGGACCAAACAATTCCAGTCACACGAGATTGACGACATATTTCATTCAAGAGTGAACCAAGATGAAACGTCAAAAGCTCTGGACATGCTGACCCGCTACCAAAAGATGTGTGGAACAAGAGAGAATTTGGTCCGTGCTCTCAATCGCCTGAAGCTTTACGATGTAGCAAAGAAAGTGGAGACTGGATATTTTGTGGACAACGAATAATTTATGCATTTGAAGAACTAAATTTCTTTTTCAAAATGAATATTACGTATCATCGGAATCTTTAACAGCGTCGGCTGAATTTTGACATTCGCAAAGTTCCTGTATTTAACAACTAAAATCATGTCTAGCAAAATAAATAAATGTTTTTTTCTAAGGATACTGGAAATTTACGCTTTTACTTTTTTACTGATAATAAAATGCCCCACGATTAGGCGTAGTAAAACTTTCATGACACAGCTCTTTACCAGGCCTACCAGCCGATTATTATTGAGGTAATTGAGTTTAATCACTTTAGCATGCGATTCTGGGGAATATCTTCATTGAAGACCGAGAATGTCCCACTTAAAGGGCAACTGGACTACTCTGCGAGCATACAAAACAAAACGTACCAGAGAACGGGGCTCCCTTTGCGTACTTGGTAGGTCACTTTTTGACAATGTTATAACTAAAAAATTTAAAATTGTGCTTGGTGTCTCGATTTGTCACTTTTTTTATGGAGGAATGTGCGAGGAACAAACGTATGGTCGCGTACGACCCTATTAGCTGACTAAGAGTTAAAGAAGGTAAGTTTTTTATTTGGGCATTTTTACTGAATGAACAGCAAAATTCTGTCTCTGAAACAGCGACAAATAAAAAATAAAACATATTCCGAAGAATAATGTCATCTTGAAAACTCAAGATATGAGTGAATACAAGATAAAACTATTGTTGAAACTGTGATATTTCGACTTTATTTCAAAGTCATCTTCAGACAGAATGAAGATGACTTTGAAATAAAGTCATTGAAATAAAGTCGAAATATCACAATAGTTTTATCTTGTATTCACTCATATCTTGAGTTTTCAAGATGACATTATTCTTCGGAATATGTTTAAATTTATACTTTTTGAAGTTGTCGGCTGGTCATGGTTTTTAAACAGCGACAAAATATGCGACTTTCTGATAAGATCGAAATAATGCCATTTCAATTTCCATCGTCTTTTTTTATGTACTCGTATAATGGGATTTCGAGATGATGCTTTCTGGTTTGTGTTGTTTGAATTTTTAAAATCGGTTAAAACAACCAACAAGCTATCACATTTGGCAGTTTTTTGCAGTTAAATGTTGATTTATTTAACGAAAACCAATGGTTATCACTGCCCGTTTTCCAAGAGTAAATATTGATTGGGGATTTAAAACTGGGACAATCTACTGACATTGCCTCAATGTCGTTTTATATTACAGAAATTGGTTTGAAATGAAGAAACTCTGGTTTTCGTAAAAAGACTAAAAATGAATGATTTGAAATGCAGTTGTTTACTTTTGTAGTCATATTCGAGTTTTAAAAACGGCCAGCCGCGATGAGAGGACGTTTAAAGGATACAGGTCATTCCAATGGGAATAACTGTGAAATCTAAGAGTTAGTTCACACATGTGATATTTTTGCCTCACGATTGAAATCTTGCCGGATGTGCTAAACGAACAAAAGCATCGAGGACGAATTGGAGCGGATCAAAAGAGGATATATTGCTACATGGCTGTCATGGAGTTATTGCATTCACCAGGATGACAATCGCAACATACAATATCGGACGTGCACACTGACCGTATCAATCCACTTTTATTACAACAGAAGCTCTTTTGTTTAATAAGGAATCCCTCGACAATCTTGTTTTCAAAATAACTTTGTACTATATAACAAGCATCAAGGGCGGCAGAAGCGGAAGGGAGCTGTGGGGTATTCACCCCCACAAAACCTAAAAGGTTGGGGAATAGCCCCATGAATAGTGGCAATGTCCCCAACCACTTTGCCACGAAGCAAAGCCTTTATTGTTCTCATCGTTAGCCGTGCAAAAAATTCGAATGAGAATTGAGCTATTTTTACCAGCAACAAACCGCTGAAAACCTGAAATACATTCAACTAATGAAATAAAGATGAAATGCAGTGAATTTTTCTTGTTTCGCGCAAAACTCGTCGCGCTGTAGACAAAAATAAAAACGTGTTTGTAAAAAAGGAAAAAGGAGTTAACAGAAATTTAAACATACAAAAAGTTCAATGAGAAGAATTAATACAACAGCACGCCTTAGAATTCGGAAAAATGGTGTTTTTTAGACAATGACCTCAGACTCCTCAATGATTTCTTAAGCATTTCGACCTCGCCGTCGCAAAAGTCAAACTGTTCTGCCGTCATTGAAAACCATCAATGCTAATGCAATTATCAATGCAAATAGAAACCGCTATAGCCGCACATGGTACCACAACGTAATGTTTCCAAGTTCCATCCTTACCTCGTCCTATAAAAACTCCTTCACTATCGCGTGGGCTTTATCTGCGGCTTTATTTCCTTTCTTGGTGATGAACTCAGTCAAAAACGTTTTATCCTCACGCTGTTGTTGAACCATCAAACAAGCCAGCTCTATAAATGCTTGGTCATGTTCCTCGCCTGAATTATTCCCGACAGTTCATTGAGAGTTAGTCTACTTTCTGTTCAGGCCTTTCCCTTCCCTTTCCACCTTTTTCTTGTAGCAATCGCACTATCGGTATTCGGTGGTTAGAAAGTTCGGGTTCATTTGGGTTCTCGAATGCACCATTGTCTTCCTTTGTTATGGATACTTACAACTCACAAGCGTTATAATGAGCGTTGTGCCTGTCACCGATATTAACTTTACCTGCACGTTTCATCCAGAGATTGAGCACCTGGACATCGGTTCTTTCCGTCAACTTGACCACCCTATAGTAATGTTTGCTATGGTGTGTGTTTCTGCTGGAAAATTTAAAGCACAAGTCCAACTTGGCTTGACACCCCCTTTCGTCGGTTTTATTCACAACAACCCTGATCGCACTGGGCTTGCCAGACTACATGAAAGAAGTCACTGTTAAACATAAGAGTAGAAGGTGACAAAAACAATAGACTACTTTATCCACTGCTGTGTCGTATTTTTCAGCAATTCGAACGCCCGACAGTTATTTTTGGAGTTGGAGATCGAGTTATAAGGGAAAGACAAAAGAGACATTGTGAACAAAATGTGATGGATATCAAACATCCATTTGAACCGACTGACGGAGAAATCGTTCAGTTAGGTGAGAAAATGTTATCGATATGAAAACTATTCCGTGTAAAAACTTTTTGAATGCCATAAGTAAGTTTTCACTGACGGTTGCTTGCTGTGGTTGTGAAATATCAAAGTTTCTTCATTGTCACGATGGTACTTAACGTTCCAAGCTATTTCTTGGGTTAGTGCAATAGCCAAGTGTATGATTGCGTAGCGCTCATAAAAAGAAGTGGACGTTCTAACATGGTGATGGCCAGACTCCATTACTCGTCCATGAGATGAGTTCTTATTCATAATCGTGATTCAAACACGCGGAACGTTGCGAGATTTGAGTAAAGCGTAAAAAAACATAGGCCGCTAGGCGAGTGGTTTTCGCTTTTCGAAAGACGAGCAACATCACAAGTGTTTAGATCACAGTAGCCAAACAAGGGAATCCATTTGGTATTTCTTTTATAAAATAACGACAGATGAAAATCAGTTAACTTAATAAACACAATGATGAAGCAAGCAATTCTCCCGAAAATCATCAACTAAGCACCAATCAGAGCCAAGCTTGAACCTTGGTCAACAAAGCGAAGCCACTTCAACGCGGTGACTAAGAGGAAAATCAAGTGTGTTTTTTTAAAGCTATTTGAAAGTCAACTAACGTACCAAGTGTTTGAATCACAGTATTCAAACTCATAAAAACCGTTACGTGTTTTTTTCAAAATAATAAGGCAAAACGTACAAAACAAACTTCAGTACACTTTTGGCGGGAAATTTTCCGTGTTTGGGTACTCTTATCCAAACATGGGTATTAACCAATCAGAGCTTGCAAACTTGTCACGTTATTTGATAAAACTCTATCAGCTACTTAAATTGTTCTCCCTAAAGGTCAAGTAAGGGCCACCCCTCATGGCTCCAGTGTTACTACAGGAGGAAACCGGAGTACCCAGAGAAAACCTGAGATTCTTGGTTGAGTCAAACTGGACAACACTCTTGTCACACGGAACCAAGGTAACTTTAATCAGATAACTGCACAGAGCCGGAAGCGAACCTTAGTCACAGTGGTGAGACACACGTGAACTACCACAGTGCCCCCACCAAGCCATGTTCAACCTTTGCGTAACAACTATTCCCCCAATATCAAACATCTTCCACCGCCAATGCCATACTTCCAGTATTTACCTACCGTTAACTCTTCGATTAAGTAAACAGTTACATCGGCGCATCTCTAAGATCCCTCGTGACACAGTTGTCGACGAAGTAACCACACATTAAATAGTTGGCCATTGCATTTATTGTCAGACCAAGCAAAATCTTATTACACAGTGGTACTTATGCTAAAACCTCAGTTCTAAATCACGTTCTAAATCAGTCCCATTTTAATACGAAGTTCCCTGAACTGCATTTCCGTCGTTGGGTAAAATTGCTTCTGAGTACAGTGCAATAACTTACGAGGTACATTAAATTTAAGAAAAAGACAAAGACCTTGGTGAAGGTGACATTGCTGGAGACGACTACATTCGTCGATAGGTGCCAAGATCAAGACAGAATGGAATGAGGCAGCAAGGCCAGCACGTGGGGAAAGAGTAAGAAAATGCGTTTGTTAAGACGGTGTTGAAGACCAGATCAAACGATCCAACTTTAAACAGGAATTCTTCATGGAAATCTGACACTACCGAAGTCAACTGAAAAATGTTCATTGTTCAGTTAACTTCGGCAGTGTCATATTATCATGAAAAATTTCTGTTCATGTATATCTCTCAGTATGACCCTGAAATAGAATTGAAACACTGCACATCCTATCATGGATAAGCGTTAAGTAGTTGGGAGAATATCTCCTGAACTTAAGTTGGATAAAAACTTGCCTCCGATCCCTGTGGGCTCGATGGCTCAACAGGTAGAGCGACGGACCGGTATCTCGAAGGTGCGAGTTCAAATCCCGCTCGAGTCAACATTTTTCAGTTGACTTCGGCAGTGTCAGATTATAATGAAAAAGTTCTATTCATGTGTATCTCTGTGGATGATTCTGAATCGATCCGACTTTGTTGGAGAACTTTGTTGCATCCAACATTGTTTAATCGTTTGCCACGCTATGTTCATCGAACATTTTGTTGGATTACGTTTGCTTCCGATCAAAATCTGATCCAACATTTTGATTTGTCCAACAGATGTTGGAGAGTTTGGTCGTTTGTCCAATAAAGTAGCATTGCTGAAACGGAGGAGCTGGCACCACAGGCCAATCAGATATGACCAATTAGCCACGTGCTTCAGCATTGGGGAGGTTGACATATATGTTAAAAATCATACTAAACAACCCAGTACGGCTAAAGTAATGAAAGTTTGCAAGGATTCCGATAATAAAAACTCAACTAGTCACTACGAATCTGGACGAAGTCTCCCTGCAGGGTTCGTACACTATTGGTCCATTAAAATTCCACGACTTTTCCATGATCATGTTTACAAAAATTCATTACCTGGGAAAGCTAGAAACAACGAAACGAGCTGAACAGGGGCTCCGTCGAACCACAGGGGTAGATGGGACCAAGTCTCTGAAGTGCACGGCTAAGCTATGATAAATTAAGGTTACCAGTATCGTAGATACAATGTTTGCGATAATTTTCACGTTCATTGGTGGCCCCAAGAAACTTAAAAATGTGAGCGAAGAAAATTGAGATAGAATTATTCACTGATCCAGAAGAAATCTAATTTTGCATGACTTCCCACGACCGACACTAATTTCCTTGGTTTTCCAGGCCTGGATTTCGATATTTTGATTTTCCATGACTTTCCAGGTTTTCCATGACCGTAAGAACTCTACCGGGGTAAATTGTGTTAAGATTATCGGAATTTTCAGCTGTTTTATTGCGATAAAAAGTCCCCGCTCTAGTCGTTGCTTTATCCAGTCTCACGTCTTTTTTGTTAGGGACTGATCATATGGAGTGAGCCAACTTCTGTTAACCGCTCCGTTAATCGATCTAGACTAAACTGGTCGTAAACCTAGCGGGATATCTCGACATGCTTCTATCAATGTGCTTATTTTGTGATCATATACAAGCCAAATTTGAATTTTCTCAAGCTAGCCATGGTAAAACTCTCACTTTTGTCGTCGTTAGCGTTTCCGCCTTTTCGAGTAATTCGTAATGTAATTTTTCAAGCAATCTGTGCTCTCACTTCCTTTGTCTACGAAGTCCTGAGATTCTGGGATAAAAATTCCTTAGACTGGGCAGAATTTCCTTAAAATTGCGATAGAGCCTTTTTTTGTAGGTAAATAATGCCCTGCAGAGCTTTAGGTAATAAAAAATTCAGTTTTTCTGGAATCCTCACATTTATTTTTGAGCATATTTTCAGAATTGATGCTATTCATCTTCCCGAGAGTGAGACTGTTTGGGATCATTATTCGTCCCAGATCCCTAATCTCCACAAGTCGAGTCTCTACCGCCCAACATGTCGCATTCGTTTGGCCAGGGTTTCAGACTTGTCCGACAGCCTGGTTCATGAAATTATGACGAAGGAATTTTCAACCACTGACGTGTAGTGATTACCTGAAGGGTTTAACTGATGATCAGGTAGAATAAGACTGAACAAACTAATTCATCATATTAATGACAGCAGTCCTTTTTTGTTGTGTTTTATTCATTATTCGGAAAACATTTGCTTGGATAGAATATTCCCAATAGTACAATATTCTGAGAATTTGAACTTTCAGGTAAAATCCATATATTCCTTAGAAATATCCCTAAAAATTGATTTCCTTACAAAACTCCTTTAAAAGGTCAAAAGTTTCTCCGTTTAGGGAAATTTCCTTAAAAGTGAGAACGCAGGAAGTAACCTCGACGCATCCTCGCTCCAATTTCCCTGCTCGGACTAAATGTCGTCATTTCGTACCCCCTCCCTATTGCACGGCTAGGCATCCAATCAGCGTGTGCCACTTAGCGTAAAGACCGGATAGCGAGCACAGCCACAGAATAAAGCTCAGTATAACAACCATCAACTGTAAAAAAATTATTAAAAAAATGAAAATATCTTACATAAAAAAGCAGAGTATGGCTGCCATTAACCAAGTAAATGACCCATCTTGGTAAATTGTTGACTTAACAATCTGCGCCTGACATCTTGGGCAAGTCATGCTGACCGGAATCTCGCCAAACGCCATGCCAGTGACGACCACGGGCGCAGGCTGGGTTACCACGGTGGTAGTATGGGTGGCCTGAGATGATATGGGTGCTGCCTGTGGCGGGTAAGCTCCTTGTGGGGTATCCAGGCTGCTGAGGGTAGGCAGGTTGCTGAATGTTGCCAGTGGGAGCAGCACCAGGTGGCCCTGAAGGGGGGTAGCCGGCCTTCTGATCACCTAACGTTAAAAAAGAAATATCACCGTGCCTGAAAAAAGGTATTTTGCGGTGGACTGGGTTACAGAGCTCCGAGAGGGACGTGGCATCTACACTTATCAGATAAACATCTTTTGTTTCCTCCACGATTTCAGGGATGTTAAGATTGAAAAACTGAACAATAAATATGGCTAAAAATTAAACCACTTCGTTAAGGGTGTTTGGAAGTATTCTGCTGCCATGCCTCAGTTGCTAAACACAGTTAATTTCAGGCACTATCTTACGTGAAGAAGGGATAACAGACGAAAGAAAGGACTAAGATATTATAAATATAGAATATTTTGGGTAAAGTTTTGCCGTAATGTGGTGACGTCACACTTGTTGAAAGTAATTTAGTATTACCAATGCTGAATAATTAAGATATTTAAGAACAACGAAAGAACTAACACTATCTACTAACAGGTCATTGTTTTTAATAGTGCTTTGTGGTTGAAAGGTTTGTTTTGTAATTAGATATGGATGAGGGAAGCTGCAGTGTAAAGTGTTAAGAATCTGTCATGAGATCAGATCGAGATAATCATTCGAAGTAGAAAGACACCACGAGTAAAACTCGTTTACTGAATATACTTAAAAAGGAAAGCTACAATTCCACTGAATGTGATCGCTCTTTATTGAATTTTATCTGAACCAGAGTGGAAAGAGGTTCCACGACAACACTATGGTCATCGGAAAACTCTTTAATTTTTGGCATTATTGGTATCATGCAATATTTTTGCAAGTCACTTGAACCAGAGCAACTGCCTTCGAGAAAGAAAACGTATGCAATTATTCATCAATCAAAATTTAACGAAGTTATTACAATTTTAAAGCACTTACTTTAGGTGTAAAAACTCGGTATCTCAGGCATTTTTCTAACATTCTTAAAACCCATGCATACTTTTAGGGTAAGATGACTCACTCTCAAATTACACTTAAAAAATCACGAAACTTAAAAATATACAAAAACTATGGGATTATTCTATTGTAATGACATCATTCACAACAGCACATGATCAAACTCAAGAAGTTCACACACACACCACACAAAGGTTGTCATGGTTGGTTCAGAAATCAATTCAAGCCATGAGCTTATTACACGAATTATGACCTTTCTTTGCAACATGGGAATGTCTGTAAAACTAAATATGTCTGAATAGGGCCACGACTGCTTGCAGATCACTTTTCAGGCAAATGCTAGCAGCTGCTCTTTGTACTGGACTGGAAATTCTACTGTTTAATCCATTACACCTTTTGCTGTTCATTATCAGAAAATATATCACCATTAACGCCAATCTCAATCTCATTAAGGCAAAAATACAATCATTTTATTCAGTCGATATTCATTAGCCTAGATACGCAACCATTTGCATCAAAGGGCATTCTATAGCGTCAACAGACGACCATTAACACCATTCTACTATACGTTAGCGATAGTAAAATTTCAATTGCGCAAGAGAAACATCTCGCCTGATTGAAATTTATTATCCCTAATCTATAGTAGAATTGGTGTTAATGGTCGTCTGTCGGCGCTATAGAATGGCCTTCGATGCAAATGGAAGGCCATTTGCAGATGAAGTATAACCATATCTAGCTGTTCAAGTTAATTGCTTTAGAAACTACATCTATCGCAGGAAATTAGAGACAAACACCTTCTATGTAAACTTTTCTGCTTGGGCTCGCGTCAAAGAACTCCATGCACGGACATTGGTTTGTAACAATTTGTAGCTTCGTTTGGCCGAGTAATTATATACACAACAACGGTAACTTTGAAAATCGATATAATTTTAATTGGACGTTTCGACTAAGTTTCAGTCATCGTCAGGAATGCTGCTAGGTTACAGACAGGGCTTCTACTTATAGGTGTGTAAACAATGATCTGAAAACTATTAATTGAAAAGTACTTGTTGACGGGTAGCCTTTGTTCCATTGTTGAGCTGCGGTTTTTGTCGGCGGATGACAAGCACCTCTTCACACAGCAATGCCGACCAGTGATTGGCTTTATCGATTATAAGAAAATTATTAAACGCTGAATCACATAAATTAGTTTCTCAAGTTTCCTTTGAGTTTTTTTCGTAAGAATAAAGTTCCATATAAGATTTCAAGTGTTGAAAATGTTCATAGGAGTTCATGTGGTTGTAAACCTTAGAGTTAGGGCAGGATGCATGTTCTTTAGCTATTGTGTAAGGGCATCTGTTTCTTCGATGTATTGTTTAAATACCCTTTAAAGTTGCTTATTGGACACGAAAGCCTTCTTTTTTTGAAGTGTATCTATTCTTTATTTCTATATCAAATCTAACTCATTAGCTACAACTGTCAATCATATGGAAGTACATCCGACGCCAATTTGTACAAGTTATTAATTTATAGTAAAAGCTCCTATTGTAACATGTACGGCTGCAGGCAACCGGGCAGGAAAATTTTTGATATCCTTTTGGTGTTTTATCTTTGCACGATAAAAAGAAGTTAGCAGTGGTAGTGTTCCAGTAAACAATTAACTGGCAGGACTTTTTGGTAGACGGAAGAATTTCTACTTAAATTGTTGGGCTAATATTTTGCCACGTTTGCCGATGAGCGGCATCTTGACCCATACTTTTGGTAGCTGTCGTGCTTCGTCATTGGTACTGTCAGAGTCGGTTTGGTTCTGTGTCCTTTCCTTCCAACAAAACACGATCTTCCCAGTAAGGAAACATGATCAACTAGTATATATTCAGGGATGCTCTTATCCTGTTCAAAGGTGCCTCTATACTTTGGTGCCCCAACTTAAATTTGGTTCATTCACTCCTGAAAAGGTATTAAGGTGGGATGATCAGCGCTCGTAGGACAAGGTTTAACAAAATCAATGAAGTATGGATCCCGAGTCATTTTATCGGCTATATGCAGTAAGATTAGGCGGGATCATTACATGTTTATTCGAGATTACAAGAAATAAATTGACAAATAAACGAAGAGAAACTCCTGTGAATTGGGCATTTTTGTCATATTTTTTAGCTCATTTTGTAACTTTACCTAGTGCGTCTTATAATTATGCATGATATACTAAAGATTTTGCTAAAGTTCTCAAATAGAATGGTAAGTCACTATTGCTGCTGTTATCAGAAAGTATCAATGTAAAACTAATATTTTAAATTACTTTTAGGTAATATCAAATTAAAACTCTGCATTCTTAATTTTTGGAAACTGTAGGCTATTGCTTACAGAATGAAACTATTTACTTTATAAATCCAGTATCGAATACCCGACCAAGTTTAATTCCAGTAATTTACAACCACGACCTCGTGCTCCTCATTCATCATATATCCACCATTCTGACTCACTGACAGTTGCTCCCAAGTAAATATAAGCGATAAGTTTTCCACTGGCAGTCATTTTGTTCTGTTATAGTGAGCATGGTTTGAAACTCTCAAATGTCAGGCATATAAATTTTCCTTGAACAAAAGCGTCATACAACTGTTCTAAATGACTCCCGTGGCCATGAATCTGGTGAACTCTTGGACCACAAATGAGATCGTATACGACTCTACGTTCGTTCTTCGGGTCTTCTGCTATATACCAAGTGGGAAAATTATGTGGCAAAACTCAATTTCAAATTTGTTAATTATAACATTGTTTAAGAAACAATCAAAAAGGCGCACAAAAGAAGCACTCGTCTCTCCTCTTCCTCCTCCTCCCCTCCATAATGGGACAACGAAGTCACTGGAGCAGAGTCTCTGTAGAACCCCACCGAAACTGATCCCCCTCCCATTGGCTCCAAGACTTTTGGTGCATTACTTTTTGACATATACTCACAGAATAGTCCCGCTGTCTTTCATGTGGGATATTTTTCAGGGGATTCTATATATAATCGCATACTGCGTGGTTTGACCTAAAAGATCTCAAAAATAGTTGGTCGCTTAAGGATTAACAGACCGTGGAATCCGAAGTACTAGTTGTCGTAAATTCCCTTGCCTCCAAAAGAATTTAGACAAATAGAATCAGAATTTCCAATATATTATTATAGAACGTATCACAGCAATCACTTGCTTGACTCGCTTTTCAACTTAACTATTAACATAACATGCGTGAATTATATGCACTTATTTCCGATCACGTGTGTTTACGTCATCCATTCTAACCCAGTTCGCAACAGACATCAAGATGTGGAAATTGATTCTTTAATATAAACTAACGTTTCGTCACTTCACCAGTAACGTCATCGGAGTGTTAAGGATTTACCTACAATTGTCAGCCTAGTCATTTGTTGTATTTTACCTCGAGGTAAGCCGGTGAATTGTTTAAGGTGGTATGGTACTCTTGAAAATAAAATTTTTTAATTTGAGTTTTTCTCAACATATTTCTGGTACAACAAATAGGAAATAAGTTACTGATGCAAAATCAGCCACTTATGAGCATGTTTCCATTGTAACCGAGATACCACCCCTATGGTGAAATTATGGCACTTATGCCAAAAATTATAAGGACTAAAGTAAAGACTAAACAAATACAAAACTAAGCTTAATAGTCTCAATACATGTACCCATGACATGAACCTAAAAAAAGAAGTGATTAGAAGCTTTAAATCGAGAAATCTTAATTTATTTGTAACTGCTTCAAATTTCAGTTCGATACAACAGATATAGTGATTGTTTTTTTCAAAAACTATTTCTTATATGGATGATTGTTGAGGTTCACATCATAGACCTATTTGTTGTTGACGAATGCTGAAAATTTGACATCAATTGGACTAATATTAAATGCAGGAGAGTTTTTGGCACCGGGCAAGACAGCAAAGTGAGAAAATTGAGTTTAAAGTTTTCAAACAAAGTTTTAAGAGGATCAACGATACATTATAGACCAAATAAAGTCAAAAAGCTGTTAAAATGATCCTGTTGAATAGGTTTCCCCTTCTCTCTCCTGGTTCTTGTGTCCTTGTCTCTTCCTTTTCCTTCCGAGGAACTTCCTGCGTGTTTTTACAGCATCTGATGGTTTGTAGTTCGCTCTGCTTACACGAAGGGAATCTGTTGAAGTCCGGCAAGACAAAATGCTCCTGGATTCATTTCCAGCCCTTCCAAAATCTCAACAGTAGCCATCCCACCAATGTTAAAGTGGGCCACAGCATCACACACTCCCAGCTTAAAAACATTGGCTCCGACAAACTCCGACAAACGGCCTCTTGTCAGTGGAAGCACAATGAAAGAGAAAAGCAAAAATATTGCTTTTCATTTCAGCAACGTTTCCAGTGCTGCTTCTTATGGCAATGCCATAATAATTTTGAAAATGTTTCCGTGCTTGTCTCATGCATGAATGGAGCTGCTTTTCATTTTTCAAAATTACTCATCCAACTATACTTTCAATTCGCTCCGGCATCTCAGCCAATTTCGGAACAGACCAATTTCTCCGCCTTCATTCCACCCTTTACAATCATGTAAACAAACGCACTGGTTCGCTTATTGTGGAGGTGTGCACGATAGCATGCAGTGATTACGCATAACACGCCCTTGTGTACATGGATGGTATAGCCTTATCACGCTATAGCCATGTTATGCCTCTATTACATTATGGGTAATTCTGTATATCTTCAACAGCACCCACCTTCCCCCTTTCAAAGCCAAACATATCCTAGGCGAGAGACTCTTGTACTTATCTAAAAGATATGCGACTCTAAAGTTTTCAAAAAATTTTTTCACACACCTACAGCCCGAAACCTATTACGACTCTCAGTGGCGCCTCTGCCTCGAACGCCCATGTCGGTAGCAAATTCTCGACGAATAAAGGCACCTCTCGATTCTTTGAAAGGCTTCTGGCAGATGGGCCATCCTCGGACTTCACATGATGTCCCTTAGGCCAGCTGCGACTGTTATGCAGGAGCCGAATTTCATGCTTGACGAACCAGCCACAAATCCTACGACTGACCGCCATTACCAACATCTCTCACAAAGAAAACAATCAAATGCGTGCCAAAGTCAGAATAACAATTCGTTGCTATGGCGGTAGCTAAGGGACAATTAAGAGGATAGGTAATTTCTTTTTATTATTTAATCCTTTTTCGTTGTCGAAATCAAGAACATATCAACGAGGAATGAAAAAGTAATGTTTTATAATGCTAAATTTCATAATTCCAAAAAATCTATTTTTTGAAATATCAAATGTATAGAACCACCTTAACGCGAGTATTTATCAAGTGATAACTTTCAACGCTTCATCATAGTTCATTTGTTGCCACTAAATTTGTCTCTTCGTTAACATGCTGTTTTTGAATTCAACACGTGCGGCACACACCGTCAATGATCTGATTGGCCCAGTGACCACAGATGCCAACAGATGAAGATGTAATTCAATGTAAGATTCAAAGTAAGATTCATGTTATAAATTAGTGTAAGGATTGGCATTGCCATAGCAACTTTGATCAAAACTGCAGTAGACGTTGGTGATAAATCAATGTTGAAGTTTTGGCCAGGTGCAAAATGTTTGGAATTAATTTTAATTACTCAAAGAACTGTTCTTCTGATAAGTTGAGACACTGTTTCATGAACCATGTTATAAGAAGTACAAATTGCACAAAGATTGTCAGGTTCCAGTCTTCAATGATGATGTCATCACTGCATTCCATTTAAATTCAGTGGTGTCTTGTGTACCTCTATCCCACAAATTAATCACAGTAAATCTCTGGCATGCTGCTGTTTCCTGAGGACAGCTTGTCAATGATTCTCAACTTTGTTTTTGTATGTACAGGGTAGTGCATGCAACCATTCAAGTATTTTTGACTGAAAGAAAGTGTCTTTGACTTGGCCAAAATCCCTTTTTGTCCACCTCAGCCAGGGAATACTTTATAAACCCAGGGATAGAATGCTGATTAATGTCTATCCAACTGACCACTATGTGTCAGGGTGCTTTGATGTACTGTACATATATAGTATCTTCCCATCATGAAATCTCTGAGTTCTCTGATTCCTCAATGAAAATGTAATGAGATGTCCTTTAGCTGATGTCTAATTAATTCTAATGTTTCCCAGATTTTAGTAATTTTTCTCCAAAATAGAGATTATCTCCTAAAACATTAAAAATACCCTAAAATAATTTCCATCTATTGCAATCAAAGCTACAGTATTTTTCTCATCACCTGGTATGCCTTGGCATTTAAGCACCTTGATTCTTCTTACTGTAAACAGGACAGATTCAGTGTATTCCATCTCAGTTTCATACTGGTTGGAAAGACCACACCAGAATATATTGAGAAGCACCTTACTGTGCCTCAAATACCTGTACTATTCACAGCCAGCAATTTCAAGAAATTAAACAGAAAAACACACTCTAAAGAAGTGCCTCACATTAGACAACAACTTTCAAATAAAGTCAAAATATTACCATGACCAATTTGTTTGTGTTCTTTAACTTGAATATATTGAAATTTCAAGATGCTTTTTGTCAGGATACTATATGTTTCTAACCCTCATCCCAAATAATGATCAGAGTTCACAATCAGCTTCCTGTGTCCTGGTAGAATCTCCCCGCCCATCATTTTTTAATTCAATTTTAATTTATCTGTAAAAAGTTGTCTCTAAATGAGCAAAATTAGGAAGCAATTGTTAACTAATGCGTAAAAAGTTATTTTATTTTCAAATTTGAAAAGCTTGATACAACTGCAAGGGAACTAAGTAATCAGAAAGCCCCTTTACCTTTATCCAATAGCGCTAGGAGGACACTGGCCTAATTTTTACAAAACGTTGCAGCTTCGTCTTGGTGGACAAATGCAAATGTAACGGTGTGAGGAAAATACTACAAGTTCAAGAAGTGAAATGCAAGATGTTACTGATGGTCATTTTTGCAAAATCCAATAAAAAGGCCGAAGAGTGCTGATAGTTTCGTCTAAAAAACTTGTCAGTACATTCTAGAAACTGTTAGATCCGACTGCATTATCAGGCTAGTTTAACTCGTCGCACGTACCGGTTTAGCGTCGATTTCGCTTCGTAGAATTCAGGTCCACGGAAACACGAGAAGTCGGCCAAAATATCATCATATTTCAACTGATCTTTTTTATTATCAAGACGGAATTCCAGCACAATGAAATCCGACAATTGCAGAAGTTCAGCGATGATTGCATTTCTTCTCCTCACTAATTTTAACAACGTTTCATCTCAAAGATTATTTTCTGCAACAAAGTCTACCATTTTGAAAATGATGACTGAAATTACCTCACGTGAGGTATGTTCGTAGACACCTGTCGGAAAGTATCGTTCAATAGTCGTTTCACGACGATTGCTTCATCTCACGGCTTATTCACACGATATGATTGGCGCTGGTCGCTTTGGGGCCAACCCCTTGACCTCTTAGGATCATCTCGGGTAAACTAGGATAGAAATCTTTTTTCCCTGAAAAAATTGGGCAATATATAATTTTTTTTTACTGAACTCTTCTATTTTCCTCGCCGGTATTAGATGCAGGATATTTGTTTTGTTTTGTTTTTAAATTGGTGTTTCTTTGCAAGTTATTTTTCCTGGATAAGGTACCAATTGGCTACAGTGGGACGCTTTCCTCAAGTGCTGCCACATCCCGCATGTTTGGATGACTGTATCGAAAAGGAAAAGTGCTTTTGGTATTTCTTGAATTGCATTTAAACCCTGTGTAGTTTTTAATTTTTTAAAGAACAAGCACGCGAACTGATAAGTTCTTTCACAATTTTTCGATTTAATACATTCGTTTGGAAGATATATCACTTTAAATACGCCTATTTGCATGACAAAGTAAATATTTACTTTTGCTACCATTTGTTGATGCAAATGATCTGGTCGTGTAGCCTAATGTATGTAAGGACCCATTTACACGGTACTTATTATCACGGCATTATCGAAAACAATTGTTCATCCTTGGGTATGTAATGTTGTCCCTCACGCACGATTCCTGCCAGCTTTCATTCGCTTGCCAAACGAGCAATACGTCCGGGTGGCATCGTTGTACGGTGTCTGGTAAGAAAACAAACACATGTTAACCCAACCCCCGGACTATATATACTGAATTTACTCGATGAAGCGCCGCGACACTCTATAAATTTATAGTTTTTCGGATAAGGCGCTTATTTGGTGGGGGGGGGGGGGGCGTTTATTTGAGGGCGGCGCTCTTTCAAAAATCAAAACAATTGTAAAAGATAACAGGCAAATGTTAACAACTGAAACACATTGTACTACAAAAGAATAAATGTCCGAGCGTAGTTTAGATTGAGTTGTACCTCACTTGTTTTTTAGATTGGCTCCTCGAACAATTTAGTCTGTTCATGCTTCAATTAAGCGTCGCATTGTTGTGAATGAATAACGACGTTTTTTTGAGGGCGGTGCTGTTTAATAATTCTGGGGGTGCTAGTTCGGGGCAGGCACTTAATCGACTCAATACTTTAATGAAAATTCTTCCAGGCCAGGACACAGGGATGTAGGATGTCTTTATCTACGAAAAATGTGCACATTACTACAGAGACTGCGTTTATTTCTAAGAGAAAGACGCTTATTTCTTAAGAGAAGATGCGCGCTTTTCCAGTGAAGATATGTCATTTCATAGAGAAAAGCTGCGTTTTCAAATAGGAGATAGAAATTTTAATGTCGAAGTGACAGTGTCATATTACCAACGCGAAGATCCATTTCCTCACAGAAGCTAAGAGAAACTACATGTTTGCAAGGAGAAAGTGTAGACCTTGAGCCTGATTCACCGCCACCGTACCAATGAGATAACAGAGTACATTAAACAATCATATACAACAATCCAATTGTGTAAATAAGCGCAAAGTCAACATCTACAGTTCTGTCAAATTATAACGCAAAATTGAGCCCAAGCAAGCAAGTGGATTGGATAAGTCCTGATAGTAGTAGCTCTTTGAGTACCTGCTCAAAAACAACGCAATGTCCTAATTTATGACTGGAGCAAGCGTCTTTTCCCAACAGCCGCATCTACACACGACGCTAGCGGCACGAACTTGATTCGAATGAAAACGTACACTTTTCTCTGTGTTTTGGCTTCTCGTGTACACGATAACCGCGTTTCCGGTAACAAAAACTGAGTGTTTCGAAAACGACAATGACATCACAGGGTGGGTGGAGCTAGCCTACTACGCATGCTCAATAAACAGTCAGTAACGTTTCCTAATCGTTGCTGCATTTACGTGTGGACGGGATGACAAATGAAAACAGTTTAAAAACGGTCGTGTGGACGGAAAACGTTTTAAGAGTTCATGTGAAAACGTGTTCGTGTGGAGGGAGACTCATTGTGATGAAATAATCTGTGCTGACAACTCGTGGGATTGCCTTAATCCTGTTTCTCTTTTCTGATTGGTCTCTCTTCAGTTCGTTGAGTGGGTAAGTTTCTGAAAAACAGATCATGTTTCTATATGATTTGTCATTTACTCAATTAAATTTTAACACTCGCTGCGTTCGCGTGCGGTGTAGAAGCACCATAACCCTGGTCCTAACGCTAATCCTAATCCATAAATAGTACAAATATGCTGAAGTAAAAAACAACTAAGAAGAGACAAAAAGAAAAACTGATGGAAAAAAATTCAAAAATTGTTGCTTGCTGTATTTGATCCCAATACATTCCTCATCGACCCCATGATATGTGAATGAGCCAACATCTGGACCAGGATCATGTCTCCTCTTATTGCTAGGTCATGGATATATAATATTCAAGAGGTAACGAAAACAGATTAGCCATCTGGGCTGTGGTAGTAGAGGGGAAATATTTCTTTGACGATATACAAGGATAAACAAACTTGCTGTGTAATTCCTTCCAGCAAAATATCTTTACGAAAGCCATCAAATCGGACACTGAAGTAAAATCGTAATATTTAATAAAGTTCTAACGTTTCGTTGTATTCATCACAACATCATCAGAGAATAATTTACATAACTGTCTAAATGCAAAGTATATAGTTACAGGGTGTAATAATATTCATGCATTAACCAATTAGAGGACGTACTAAAAATAAAAATTACAGGTATGAGTAACACTAACAGCATGGAAGAGTAAAGAAGAAATTATAAAAGGAAAAGTGGTGCTGAGGCAATATTGGCATTTAAAGAGGGTCTAAGATTGCGAATGAGCAGAATTTCTCGTAGGAGAAGTTCGAACTGCAAAGGACAAAAAGAAAGAATTTTAAAATCATCAAAGGAGACTGGGTGATCCGTGTCACGGTGGTGTGAAAGAATACTGGTAAGGGGAGGGTTAGTGCGCTTTTTACCTCTGAAAGGTGAGATTCCCATATGTCAGATACGCGTGTATGGAGGTGCCGGATGGTTTCTCCGACATACGAAGCCCAGCAGCTTCAACTTGTAAAATGATAAACTACATGCGATCTTAACCGTAGAGGAATCTTGTCTTTAAAAGAGACGAAATGTAAAAGTCTAACCGACTTGTGAGCAACACACCTGATGTTGATGTGAGGAAAAGCGGATTAGAAAGGTTTTTTTATCTGAGTTCGGATATGAGAGAAATGTTGCCCAGTAAATGGCAAAGAGAGGTAAACGACACGTTTGGGAGCTGTAAGCAATTTAGTTGATTTGGAGAAGACTTTGTTTAGAAAGGAGGCGATACAGCTGTCAAGAAGTTTGTCCGGAAGAAGTTATTAAATTGTTAATAAAAATGCGTTTTAGTTTTTCTAGTTCGGCATGAAAAATATCGTATATAGAACAAATACTGAAACAGCGGTTAAGTAAAGAGAAAATCAAACCCCATTTGTGAGAAAACGGAATGAAGGAATCAAAGGAAGTAAGAAGACTGTAAAAGTGGGTTTGCGGTAAACATTAGTTGAAAAGCAACCATTGGAACGGACGATATTGATCAGGATAAAAATGAGAGCCCAGCTCAAAATTTTAAGGTGAAAAACCATGATCACAAAAAGGCAAGACAAGTTAAAACATTTTGAAAATAAGTTGGATTCTAACGTTTCGTTGCAACGTGCAACATCTTCAGAGTGTAATATTACAAAGTTATCAGTGGTCTATATATGTCTATTTACATGCGAGAATGAATAATTAATTAGCGCCCAACCAAGCACAAAACGTGACGAACAAGAAGCCGAGAGTAAAATCAATGACGGACTGAGAGACTAAAACAAAGAAAGAGGTGTGGAAGAGATATTTTCGTTGAGCGGAGGTTTGAGCTTGGAAATAAGTAGGCTTTCCCGAAGAAGAAGTTCAAAATTCGAATTGGAACGGCAAGAAGAGACAATGGTAAAGTCGTCGGGGGAGATGCTATGTCTGGTTCGACGAGCATGAGTAAGAACGCTCGACAGTGAATGAATAGCCCGTTTCTTTCCCGTCAAAGGCGAAACTCTCATGTGCTCCGAGATGCGTGTATGTAAATGGTGGCTTGTTTGCCTCAAATACGATGCACCGCAGCATCGACACGTGTAATTATAAACAACAGGCGATCTCATTAACATGGGAATCCTGTCTTTGAAGGGAAAGAAACAAGACAAGCGCCGGCCAGATTGGAAAATAAAGCATAAAGACAAATCTGGGAACGCAGAAGAACACAATTTTATGATTTGTGTTCGGATCTGTAGAGAGTGAGTCCCTGTGAAGGGAAGAGAGAAATTGATAACAGTTTTATGAGAGACATTTGTATCGTGAGGGGGTGGACAAAACAGCCTGTCAAGAAAGACACGAATACAGCGATCAAGTAAAACCTCGCGGTAACCATTATTGAGAAGTATTTTTTTTCAGTTTAAGTATTTCAGAATGGAAAAGGTGCTATGACGAACAAATTTTAAAATAAAGATCGAGTAGAGTGTAGACAAGACCACGTTTAAACGATAAGGGGATAAAACTATCAAAGTTCGTAAATAAGCCGGTGAAAGAGGGTTTCCGGTAAACTGAGGTGGTAGAGCCGTCAGTGCCGTCAATAGTGCCATCAATTGTGTTCTTCTGCGTTCCCAGATTTGTCTTTACGCTTTATTTTCCAATCTGGCCGGCGCTTGTCTTGTTTCTTTCCCTTCAAAGACAGGATTCCCATGTTAATGAGATCGCCTGTTGTTTATAATTACACGTGTCGATGCTGCGGTGCATCGTATTTGAGGCAAACAAGCCACCATTTACATACACGCATCTCGGAGCACATGAGAGTTTCGCCTTTGACGGGAAAGAAACGGGCTATTCATTCACTGTCGAGCGTTCTTACTCATGCTCGTCGAACCAGACATAGCATCTCCCCCGACGACTTTACCATTGTCTCTTCTTGCCGTTCCAATTCGAATTTTGAACTTCTTCTTCGGGAAAGCCTACTTATTTCCAAGCTCAAACCTCCGCTCAACGAAAATATCTCTTCCACACCTCTTTCTTTGTTTTAGTCTCTCAGTCCGTCATTGATTTTACTCTCGGCTTCTTGTTCGTCACGTTTTGTGCTTGGTTGGGCGCTAATTAATTATTCATTCTCGCATGTAAATAGACATATATAGACCACTGATAACTTTGTAATATTACACTCTGAAGATGTTGCACGTTGCAACGAAACGTTAGAATCCAACTTATTTTCAAAATGTTTTAACTTGTCTTGCCTTTTTGTGATCATGGTTTTTCACCTTAAAATTTTGAGCTGGGCTCTCATTTTTATCCTGATCAATATCGTCCGTTCCAATGGTTGCTTTTCAACTAATGTTTACCGCAAACCCACTTTTACAGTCTTCTTACTTCCTTTGATTCCTTCATTCCGTTTTCTCACAAATGGGGTTTGATTTTCTCTTTACTTAACCGCTGTTTCAGTATTTGTTCTATATACGATATTTTTCATGCCGAACTAGAAAAACTAAAACGCATTTTTATTAACAATTTAATAACTTCTTCCGGACAAACTTCTTGACAGCTGTATCGCCTCCTTTCTAAACAAAGTCTTCTCCAAATCAACTAAATTGCTTACAGCTCCCAAACGTGTCGTTTACCTCTCTTTGCCATTTACTGGGCAACATTTCTCTCATATCCGAACTCAGATAAAAAAACCTTTCTAATCCGCTTTTCCTCACATCAACATCAGGTGTGTTGCTCACAAGTCGGTTAGACTTTTACATTTCGTCTCTTTTAAAGACAAGATTCCTCTACGGTTAAGATCGCATGTAGTTTATCATTTTACAAGTTGAAGCTGCTGGGCTTCGTATGTCGGAGAAACCATCCGGCACCTCCATACACGCGTATCTGACATATGGGAATCTCACCTTTCAGAGGTAAAAAGCGCACTAACCCTCCCCTTACCAGTATTCTTTCACACCACCGTGACACGGATCACCCAGTCTCCTTTGATGATTTTAAAATTCTTTCTTCTTGTCCTTCTGAGTTCGAACTTATCTTACGAGGAAGTCTACTCATTCGCAATCTTAAACCCTCTTTAAATGCCAACATTGGATCATCGCCACTTTTCCTTTTATAATTTCTTTATTCTTCCATGCTCTTAGTGTTACTTATACATGTAACTTTTAATTTTAGTACGTCCTCTAATTGGTTAATGCATGAATATTATTACACCCTGTAACTATATGCTTAGGCTTTAGGCATTTATGTAAATTATTCTCTGATGATGCTGTGATGAATACAACGAAACGTTAGAACTTTATTAAATATTACGATTTTACTTCAGTGTCCGACTCGATGGCTTTCGTAAAGATATTTTGCTGGGCTTTGATATTCCTCTTGAGATTACGTTTTCCGCCTGGTCAATCCATAGCTGATGTATTTCCTCCCATAGTGAAACTAAAGTAGAGAATGAAGTGGAATCACACCGTTGGTCAAATTTGTTCACAGATTAAATTATCAACCATAGGTCCAACTCGCGTGCAAACTTGTCCCAAATTTTTTATGCTCATGCGCTGGCCGCCATGTTCCTGGCAAGTTCCCCCGGCAGTTTTGACCTCATACGAATTTTTGCCATTTATATGTAAACAAAGTGAAGTTTGATTGTAGTACTAAACTGGCAGTGGCGAAGCTGACCATAAATGACTGGTCATGCTATTGTGACTTCTGATTGAATGTGAGCATTGAAGGTGCGAGCCCCTTGTAGGGGGGTCCGAAGGCATGCTTCCCCGGAAAATTTTGAAATCTGGAGTCTTGGAAATGCCATTTCCTGCATTTTGAGGATAGTTTTTAAGAATTCTGAGCATCACAAAATGTTGTTTAAAGTAAGCAAAGTACAACATATTTTGGGCTGTTTTATCTTATGTCAGAGCCTATTGCCACGCTTATGGAGCACTAGCAAAGCCTAGACCACTGACTTAGAAGACAGTGGGCAAGACTCTTGCCAGGAACATGGCGGCGTTTGAATTAACGAGATGCGCAAGGCAACATGCGGGAAGACACAAACATCAGAGCTGCCGACATTGAGTTGGACCTCTGGTAGACCATTAACCCTGTGCTTTGGTTAATAAAGTAAATATGCAATCAAATTAGAAGGTCAGAAGTCTGTGGTTACATATGGTAAAGGTTTTGCTTGTAATAGTTACTTTCGTTGGAAATCACGGTATATCACTCAAACGACTCCTGCTATAGACTTCATTCGCCTTCAGGTAAGAAAGTCAACAATGTATACCTTCCAGTAAGCGATAACCTCAAACATAGCCTATCAAACGCAAACCGAAGAACTTAAGAAAGATAAGTGAACTCAAGTCTCCTTCACACAAAGCGACGTAACGACTGGGTCACGCGAAACCAAAACAAACTCAGTCTCTCCAATTCGCGATGGAGTCAACAAAGTGTCGTAATGACAAGGAAATCACGAAATAAGAAAAAAATAACTGTTTTCTTTCTTTCATTATGTTAATGTTCATAAGAGACTTGTCATGTTTTAATGGGCGGCAGTCAATGCTAACGAGGGAGTGCGAATTCTGTATTTTATTGATTCACTCGACGCTTAGCAAACATTCCGACGCTTTGATCTTAAACTTGGAAAGGTCAAAATTGCTTTTCACCTTTAAAGAAACGTAGCAAGCGTTACGTCTTTTCGTGGATTTTTTGGTTCAAGGTACCTAATCGACGATGGCTGATTTCGAGAGGGTACAGCCAGTGTCCAAAGAAATTTCTTCAAGTAGAAATATTCGCAAACATATCGTTTGTCATCAATCGTCACAGTCGACTGTCGCCAGCTCAAACTTGGCAGATCTTGCATGCGTCTTCCATTGACTTAATCCATCTCAAACTAACTTTATATTCACTCTTTATGTAGTTTTACTCGCTCTAATGATGTTTCTCGATGCGATGAAGCGTGTTAAACTTAAAGTCATATCAAGATTATTTGTTAAATTACATATTAAATGGCTTAGTTTCGTGTTTAATGCTGGGGCACTTATACACATATATCATATTACTATTGTGATTATCGTGTGGTTGCATTCCCTACCAACGACTGAGTAATAGAACAGACCCTGGTTAACTGACTGAGATTTAGTTCTTGATTGCTCTCTAAATTAAATAATTTTAAGGCAGTATCACTTGTCACAGAAGATTTGTACTTGGTGGGCAATCTCACGGACTGGTAAAACAGCCTCAATGCGGCTAGGCAGGCATTCAGTACTGTAGGGTATTTTGTAACATACAAAATTTGCTTCGTACCCACGTCTTTAGGAAGAACAATGAAAGAGCAAAGATACTGTTTTAACGCTTATCGTATGCTCTACACGGAAAAGAAGTTAAGGGGCATGGTGTTTGTGCAAATCATGGTCATTTCGGTACATCTAATTCATTGTTATCATAGCTTCGTGTTCAAGCGCGTTATTCGCAGAAATATGAAAGTTTGTCTGTCCCCTTACTTCTCGTAAGCGTAAATATTTCATCTTAAAGGGACTTACTTCGTCATAATGCGTAAACGACGCCATTTTATATCGCAGTATGCATTAACAGACACATGTTTTTAGTTTTACTATACTTTGCCGTTTTCCAACTACATTCATCTCTCCTAACACAGCCACAAAAAAACAAATTTTTGCGCCTCAAATTTTTCGTCAGCATGCGGTCGGCAGTAAAACATCGACGTCCGTACATCAGGTTTCTTTCCGATGTACACACAAGGATTAAGCAAATCTGGAAAAACTAATCCCAAACTGAGAATGGAGCTTAGCGAGTACGTCGAATCGATGCCTTGCACCATTCTGGCACAGGGTAAGGAAGAACCAGAAGTCTCACTTCTTGTCGGCACTCTGATGTTTTTGTCCCAGCGTATGTTGCCTCGAGCATAAAGGAAGCCAGCCAGCCAGCCACCATGTTCTCTGCAAGTGTAACTTGCCCAAATCTCAAGGAAACAATAAGGAGTTTCACTAACTAAAGCGATCTTTTGGAGCTAAAGACATCGGGCAGCCATTTTATCGAGCTAATCACATAAAGCAAAGGTATATTGATCACATTTCTATCACAAAGACTGAATACATTGTAAAACTAAGAAAATTTTAGTAAATTGTTATGAACTGCTCAGAACGGTCGTGGTTTTAGTTCTTTAAAATCTGTCGGTCATCTTTTCGCAATTCGAGTCAGTTAAGAACAATAATACACCTGGTATTTTGTCCTTGTGTCATCTGTTTATCGGCTGGTAGCCTTCTCATGGTCTTTATAACTCCGTCAATACTGGTTCGGTTAATTTACAGTACGTTTCTTACGTTTGTGGAATGATCAACCTGTGGCTATATTTTCATTTTTGAAAGATATGAAAAGTTGTTGAATTAACGTTTCACAGCACAGTGCGAGCCCAGTCCAATTAAAAATTTCAAAACACATTTTCTGAAGACTGCAGAGCACACAAAACGGGAAAAACTTGGGAATTGTTTAAGACCAAGTTTTCTAAATCCAACTTGCCATGTAAACATTAATGTTTTCAAGAACTGGCAATGCAGTCAATAAACTTGCTAAGCAAAGTTATTAATCCTTAAATATTTGCAGTATGTGGCTGATATGTCGCAGAATTAGTAGCTCAGTCACTTTTCGTGCGCCACCATCAAGTTGAGCTGTTGCTCTTGAAGACCTTTCACAGCAGATCTTGGATGGTTTTTATTTTTCTCTTGTACTACTTTTGCTAACAGTTTTTCCTGTAATCTATCGGTGCAGCAGCCAAAGTTTGACCCTGACTAGATGTGTTGGTCAGTATTGGTACACCTGATGGAGCTACCAAATGGGGAATGTTCCCTAAACCTTCAGCAGAATTTCTCAAATAAAAATCAAGTGACTTAATGAACAGTACATTCAAAGTCACTATTGAACAAAACAGCCCTCTTCTTTTACCAACTTTCCCTGCTAGACTTCCACCAACCTGATTAATGCTCTTTCAGTTAGATTCTCTTTACTATTAGATCTGCAATTATTTTCCAAAGAGGGAAACCCAGGCTATGATGAGTTTACACAAAGCATTATTTTGTAAAATGTTTGTACTTGAATGTAGAGGTAAATATATTACTATAAATGTATCATCATTAAAGTGGAAATGATGAATTTTGTTTCAAAACTACTTGGAAGCACGGAGGGTTGTACATACAATGGCCAAATGTGTTTGATTTTGCTAATACATTCCAATGATAATTTATGATAGCACTTGTAACATCCAGCTCTAATTTTTCAAGAGTTTCCATTTGAAATCAACTTCAGTTTTTATAGTCACACACGTATATACTGTTTTTAATGGTACATCCATATTTGTAATTTTGGGAAATCATGAGAATTTAATGAGTATGCTGAAAGTTAGTCTGACCTACATATGGAATATCATTGCCATTAAAAATTTAAAATTGCCATTGAAAATGTAGAATAAACTACTATACATTAAAAGTAAAATTGTAACAATTTTTTTCAAGTTATTCCTGTTCTACTCTTGCCATTTCTATATAGTTTTATATTTATATTATTATAAAAGCTTAAAAAGTCATTTGGTTTGTCTTGAGACAGTATGAAGCCAAAACTCCAAAATCAGTGATCTCATAATTGATGACTGCCGTTTATGTTATACTACCATGCCTTGAAATGAACAGGAATTATCAGGGTTTTGGGGGGATTTCTTTAATTTTGAAAACTACATATTTCAACTTTGAAGTTTGCCGGAAGATTACTAATAATGAGCTTGAAAATTGAAATTTTTCCATGATTCCAATATCTGTTTGATGAAAAGATGCAAACTTTCCCACATTTCTTAATGGTTCTTGATAAATTCAACTCTCAACAACCAGTACATGAAAAATTATTACACTTGATCTTTAATACAGTAAAACAAAAACATGTAAGCATTGTTCAAAATAATATGATCACTTACATCTTTGTAAATATGTTTCCAATCACTTGGGCATTTGCCATTGTGGTCAGTTATGACTTGTGAAAGTACATCTTGAAATATAGTACGTGATGCCTAATATAACCATGCTTTCTCAATGAGGTATAACTTGCTGTTATTATAGTACAAATGCTAACATATGAATAATGGAGCTAATGATGAACTGGAATCCATAAGCTGTGCTTTACAGAGTGCAACACACTGCAATACGCAAGTTTCTATACTAGCAGTGATAGAAATTTCGTAAAATATCGTCATGAGGTCCTATTTTGAAATACAGAAACCCTGTGTTTCCACAAGGACTGACAAGGGTCACTCAGCCAAATGAAACCTTTGGCAACTAAAAATTAAAAGAAAAAAAACATAAAATTACCCGCAACATAGCAGAAAAAAAGTTTACAGGTAGTCCTCGGCCAAAAGAAGAGTGAACAGGTACTGACTGTTGTTACATACTCTTGACGTTTGTAACTATAAATATTGTTTGAATAAACAGTATAGTCAAGTACAGTACGAGTTCAGTTAATGTACACAAGTTGACACTTAGTACTTTTGATTTATGGGGGACAGGCTGAATGTGGAAGGCATTATCCGAAGGGGGAAAATGGTTGAGGTTCTAAAGCCCTAAAATGGCCGCCTTGATAATACTGTTGAGAAAAATTGGCATCCGAAATGAGCTTATGATTCATGGTCATCCATGCATAACTTGAAATCAAACATGTTAAGCAATCAAGTTGATACAACTTGATGCAACTGTATTATCAAGTTGATACAACTGTATTATCAACGTGATCAGTGATCATGGTATGAGAGAAGTTTAAAACATACCTAAAGTGTTAAAATGATCAAATTTTCAATCCCTTTATTAAATCTTCTTATGGACTGACATTACAAATCTAAATAAGCTCATCCGTCTCAAATTTATACATTTAGCCATAGGGTCTAGAAGAATCGTTACAACAGGAGATAAACTTCGAGAATACTTTTCTCACTGACTGAGCTTTTGTCCAACATAAAACGCTTGTTTTTCTAAGAGTCATTGCACTCTACTTTGGTGTCACAATTACACAGTGCTGTGAGCTACTTCCCGGCTTGAAAAAAGTAGTAACTTCAGGGGTAAACAGTTATTTCTTTCAGGAAGGCAACTTTGATTGCAACTAGTCACAAAATTTCCACATAAAAAATAGCCATAGTTGGTTGTCTCCTGTACACTTCACGCAAATATTTCTGCTTGCTATTCACACGGAAAGTGTTGTATTCTGTCTCTAGTTACTGGGTGACTGATTTTACACCATGAAACCATATGCTATGTAGTCGGATTGATGGTCCAAAAACAATTGCAAGATTTCACTTGTCAATATTCATTTTGTCTTTACTTGATGTGGTAACCAAGGAATGTAACTAGTAACTCGTTTCCCAAAGTCAATTACTTTTGGAATTGAAACTGTTGCCAGTCACCATAAATAAATAATTCATGCAGTGCTGGTGTGTCATGAACTGTCCTGCTTAGCTATGTGAGTTGCAGTATGTCAGTAATTTGTTAGTGATTATATCCACAAGTAATCAATTACTGATATGTTTAAATTTGCAGAGCTTGGAAGCAATTAAGCTACATCCATTATATAGCAGTAGACATATTAGCCAGCATATATTGCAATTTAGTCGACCATTTGAATTACTTTATTGCTGTACGGTTAAAGCTGAGCAAGTCACTTGTGATCAAGAGGTCACATGTTTCATTTTCAGGGAGTGTGACATCTTTTCTTAGCATTAACCTATGAGATACACAGACAACCATTTCTAATTTATGCTGACTATTATCAGGCAAATTTATTCGTTAAATGGAGAGTTTGGGCTGGCTGTTTTTTGGGCTTTACAAGAAATATAGTTCATGTAGTAATTTCACCCAACCCCATTTTCAGCTTGGAATTGGCTGACCTATTTGGAACTCTGTTTTTTCCAGGAAAAGGCTCGTCATCAGGCCACAGTAACGTGTAGTCCTTGAATTAATCGCTCATAACTCAAAAGTTTTTCTGCTATCTGTTCAAATTCCAGTATTTTATCAAACACAAGAGAGAGAGAGAAAGAAAGAAAGAGAAAGAGAGAGAGAGAGAGAGAGAGAGAGAGAGAGTGAGAGAGATAGTGAGAGAGTATTTAACCAAGTGATCAAACTTCGTGAAGTGTCTTTGGAAAACGAAGTGAAGCCGAATTCCCTTAACCGCTCTTTACAGTGCTCGATTAAAGGTAAAATGTTCTCTCCAGTGTCTGACATTCCTACTGAAACATACCATCCTTCTTAAAGAAAATTGGCATAAAATGTTACAGCCAGGTTATCGAAAATGTTCAGAGCACCTATTTTCTGTTCATCTAATTTCAAAAGCATCTCTCTTTTTGGTTCTTCTTTGGATACTATAACATAAGAAGGGGCGCCCGCAGACACAGTGACACGCAGGGGTAGCTTTTCCCTCTGTTCTTTGTTTACAGGGACATTTCGGAGGCAGCCATGTGACCTACTAATTAAGAAGAGAAGTTAAAAAACATTGAATAACTGTTAGCAGGGTCTTAATGTTGGCATGTTATCAAGGTATAATTCTGATTGACGAGGATATGCATAACTGTGGAGTGCACTGTCCTGAAGGGAAAAATATTTTGAGTTCAAAGTCATTTAATGGCTGTCTTCTCCTCTTGTAATTGTAACTGTTGCCAGTTATTGTAGATAAATAATTGATACAGTGCTGGTGTACCATGTGAACTCTTCTGCTTAGTTATGTCAGTCTCAGTATGTCAGTACACACAATACTCCCTTATCCGGGCATCCTGGGACCGGGGACTGCCCATAATTCGGATATGCCCATAACTCAGAACAGTCACCAGTAAAACGATTGTAATGGTTAATTGATTATACAGTTGTTAAAATAATGTTGTACATAAACAGTATTTTACATGTATGTATGCAAAATGAGTGAATAAGCTTAATACATGAACATTTAATTTGAACTAATTTAATTTAATGCTATCGCGCACGTGACTATTTTACTGCCCGTTAGATGGACGTACCCGTATCTCAGACGTCCGGATAAGGAAGCATTAAGTGAAATTTGTTACTGATTATATTCATAAGTATTAAATGACATGTTGATACTCGAAGACCCAGGCAGTATCTACGTTACATCTATTGAAAAGCAGTAGACATATGAGCCAGAATACAGTGCAATTTTCTCTGCCATTTGAGCAGTTGTATCGCTGAAAAGTTTAGAGGTCATATGCTCCATTTTCAGGGACTCAGATATCTCTATTGAGCATTAACCTATTACAAACATAGACTGACATGTTTAATTTATTCTGACTATCATCAAAAAAACTTATTTGTGAACGAAAGGGCTTTGGCTGGTTGTTAGGGCTGCAATGGGTTAAAGATCAACTGAAGTTTAAGAAACATCCAATTAAAATATTTTATTTTGTTTCATTTCATTCCTGTTCATCTCATCTCTCTTCAGTTTATTTACTTTTATTCCATATTTATTATAATTACATTTCATTTCAATTTCATTTCAATTTCAATTTCATTTCAATTTCATTTCAATTTCATTTCAATGTCATATCAATGTCATTTCAATCATTTTTCAATTTTATTTTATTTCTTTTTTGCTTTATTTTACTAATTATTTTCTTTTCTGTACTTTACATTTCTTTTCTGTACTTTATTTCATTTAATTTAGTTTTGTTTAATTTAATTTTGTACCATAATTTATCGGCTGGCCACCGGCAACACCTGACGCCAATTACTACGTTACCTAAATGTAAAGATTTTAATTTAGACAACTGGGAACAACAAATATGCTGAGTATTTTCAATATTATAGTGTACTGTATATCTTCTACTTCAACTAAATGTAGTTTTCATGTATTTTTATATTTACTCTCATAGGAAAAGCAACAGCTGAAACAAACATCCAGGGAAGAGAGAGCCAGAAAGGGAAAAAGTAAGTGTACCAATGTTTATTTTAAAATTGCTGTAATGACTGATTGCTCTATAATCCACGATGCGATTGTTATCCTGGTGTATGTAATAAACTCATGACAATCTATGCAGCAAAATATACGCTTATGATTCGCTGCAGTTTGTCCGCGACAGTTTGTCCTTTTACCAAGATAGCGATTTCTAAGCATATAGTTCTAACTTCTAAACAAATGAACGGAAAGAAATGCCACAAGGAATAAAAATTTTCAAGCAACAACCTACAGCAAGTTCCACTCAGTTTATTTTAGTGAAGAATACTAAGTAAACAGTGGTACCAACAAAAGAACGTAAATGAACCTAAAATAAAAACAAAAATTAGACAAAAGGATTAAATTAAACCAAAGACATACCACTTATCAACAGTATCTAACAAAATTTTGCAGCGGCAACATATTCAGCAAAAAATCGTTCCGTTTAAAGTCACCCTAGGTTATGAAACAAAGAGAGTACAGGATAAAACAAAGTACTAAAAGGCCGTATAAAAACCACTCTGTCCGTTGGGAAACAATCATATGGTTCCATACACATATTGTAAGCCATTGCATCTTATCCATTTGAGTTTCAGTTAGTGACCAAGTCGGCAAGGACTGCAAGTCTGCAACACTTCAACCGTCGACAATCCAGAGGCTAACCCGAGATCTGTTTTTAGAATTAGATCTCTTGTCTACTTCCTTGCACGAAGAAGTCAGAGTCTGTTAACGTTATCAGTAATGTTACGGACCAGTTGTTCGCTATTAATTTTCGCCATCTTAAACTTCTTCGGGAACAACAAAGACAAGACCATAATTCTTTAAAGTAGTTTCGCGACAACACCATACAAAATGTTAGTAAATTTCCTCATGTTGAAACTCCCTATTTGGAATTCTGTTACTGTTCAAGTCACTTACTTCTTGTCCTTTTAGAAGCGTTATACCAACCTTTTTATAATATAAACTGTTTCCAGAGGTGTCTGCAATGGCATGGAAGAGTCACTCTTTTGTTCTTGCATTAAATTATTGCACCTGTCCTTCGTGAAGACTGTTATAATTTGTTAGTTAGTTAAACAGATTTCCCAAATTTATTTTGTTGTTCTGAGTTCTCCTAACGACCAGAAAAACCAACAACTAGAATTTAGCTCGCAATAAGCTACTCATGAGCCAAAATTTCGTGGACAGGAAAGCCAGTTAGTTGAATAGTTTATCAGCATTTGGGTTTGTTTCTTTTGTGTAAACAACTTCAAATATAGGAGCGAGTTTATGAATTTATCACGTCTAGGAAAGATCCATTTCAATTGCTTTTAGTTTTTATTATTTCTGCCTGTACTTCATGACGGTTCAATCTCCTGAAAAACCAGTTTAATATCGTTTTAGCATTTGGTGATTCGTAAAGTAAAGGACTGATGTTCTTCATGAGACTGGGATAGTTCTTCCAGGTAAAATCCACTTGTAGTTCGCTCAATGTGAAGTTTCACGATCAAAAATATGATGAAAAACGACAGTTTTCGCCAAAACCTGAAAGTATTTCCCGTTTGATTCTGCTCCCCTCCATTTAAGTCGAGGCCCTCAATTTGCAAGAAAAGATTTTGGGCATAGAAGTTTGGTCCCCATTTTACCACAAATTTGCTTAAAAATGGCAGCGTTCAAGTTTCATTCAAATTTTCAGGACAATGCCTACTCTAGTTTTACTTATGATCTCTATGGTTCTAATCACCCATAGGTTATTATTGAGATTTATAACGTAATTTTCTGGCCAATCACTCTGAGGGATTTTCGATAATCACCCGTGTAATTATACTAACATGCCATATACACGTTCACATTGGTAAATAATTAACTACCTTTTATTATCATACCATCAAAACGTGTATAGTTATAACAATTGTGGGGCTCTTGTTCAAAACAAAGATATTTTGGAGTTGGCGACTGAGATTCTATGCTTTAGAGGTTAAAGTCCCCGACCGGGTGCTAAAAGGAGGGAGGGGGTAGCGGGGGAACAGAGACTTGGCATCCATTTTTCTAAAATGTAAATGCGTATGTTTTGAATAGGAAAATGTCTGTTTGGGCTGCAGCCTTGAAAGGAGATTTAGATGGAGTCAAAGCTGCAGTGGAGAACGGTGCAGACATTGAAGAGCGTGGAGGATTGTGGGAGAGAACTGCTTTGCATCATGCTTGCTGTGGAGGATATTTCTCAATAACTGATTATTTAATCCAACGTGGTGCAGAAGTTAACTCGAGAGACGGGAATGGTTTCTTGCCTATTCACGGTGCCTGCAAGATAGGTCATCTAGATATTGTAAAGTTACTAGTCAGCAAAGGCAGTGACTTCACATCAACAAATAACTATGGTCCTACTCCACTTCATATTGCATCATTGAATGGACATACCAGGGTGGCTGAATATCTTACGCAGCATGGTGAAGGTAAATAATATTAATTGCAAATTTTTCTGATACATCAAAGATTTTATATATTTTATATTTTTCAATTTCGACCTTTAATTGTTTATCAAGTATTTTGCATTCTAATATGGGGTTACTATTCTCAGTAATATGTAATAACTAATTTAAAGTGCTGATGCAGCATAACCTGTCTGTGCTTTTCACCAGGCCCGCAGGCAGGCAACAGGAGACCCGGAACAAAGTGGTCATCCAGAGGCTTGGTCCCCGAAAATTTTCACATTATGGCCTATGCTCCAAAACAGTTTCATTTGCCATTAAGGCCATTGAGGCATTTCGAGGAATTCTTAAGAATAAGGCCCTTACAATCTGAGGCCCATCAGAGTAGGAGGCCCTGGGGCAATCTGCACTCTTGATTCCCCTATCTGCTAGCCTGCTATTCACAAAATCCGAGTCCAAATCCAGTCAATTCCAGTCAAATCCAGTCAAATCCAGTCAGTGTCCGAGTCCAGTCAATTAGACTCCGACTCCACATCCGAATGCAGGTCCGACTTATCAACGTATACACTTCATGCTCAAGTAAAGAAACCGCCACGTAGTACACCATATGTCGCATATATACCGACTGTAACGAGGACATTTGACGAGATATATCTGACATTTTAATTTTACTTTCATAATTCACAGTAAAATTATTGATCTCACGTCAAAAACACGAGTCAAGAGAGCGTTTCTGCTACGAGACTTGTATGATGAGAACACTATCACATGATAAGACCTTTGTGAGAATAAGATCTTTCTAACGGTAAACTGGATGCTGGCACTGAAAGTGGTTCATTGCCAGCATGCACAGTCGTGGGTATTTCCTCTTACTGTAAGGCCCAAAACTGAATGTTGCCTCATGCAAGACGCCAAATGTTTTAGACAGTCCCCTGATTCAAGATTCATGGGAAAAACGAAAACGCACTGACATTTTGTTGGACTCGTACAGATTGTTCTCACCCTTATTTTTACAATAATCATCAATTGCATGTGCTTATAATTTTGATGGTTAACGTCAATTTAAAGTTTATTCTGGAGATGTTTATTTTTGCTTGAACTGCACATCTTACTAAAATAATGATAATCATCAAATTAAGTTTAAATTTAAGTCTAGGGTTAGACAGTGGCATAATGAGGATGGAGGGGCGATCGGTGCAGAAGTCCCGAGCGGCTCTTTTTCCAGGGGCGGCATTTCCGGCCATCATTGTCCTGAAAACGTTGACCTAGATATTAAGTCATTCTCGTGCTGTTGATAGACAAATATAAAACCAACTGATGACAATTTATTTGAAGCTTGATAGCCGTTGAAGAGCTAAGTTCGCATAAGTTTACGCATGAGTACTGGTTAGCAATTTGAATTAATATACATGGTGGAGAAAGAATATTCGATTTGCGAATAGTCTGTTGATGTTTTGTACCGCCGTGTCTAGACTGACGTTATGACAGGAAATCTCAAAATGTCACGTTGAACTATCTACTACGGTGGGCGACGTCGATCGTCGATTTGAACAAATTTCTGGGAGATTGGTGAAAGATTGATAGTTTCTCTGGCTAACTTATCAATCACTTCATTGATGAATGTAGCTGCATGTTGGTGGACGTCGGCGAAAACTCTGGTGATCGGGCTGCGTGTGTCGGTTGAATTTTTATCATTCTCCATGCTTGCAGAACTGCAATCCTGCAATTTTTACGGTTTTACGCTTTCTATACCCGTGAATCGGCGGCTGCCTGTGATTTTCTGTGACTTTTGTACCATTCGAGAGACTCCTTGCTGAAAAAAATTAATTCTTTTTCCTCTGGGTGTTTTTGGGACATCAGAGTATCCGGGCCCTCGGTCCACGTCCGATTGCCCTACCGCTCAGTCCGACCCTGTGCCTGCTTGCTTTTGGACCCTTCTTTTCTTCTTTCTTTCCTTTGTTATAGGGGGACGATATTTTCCACTCCAGCCCCAGGAGGCAAATTTTCCTCGTTACCCAACTGGGATTAGGGTTACCTGACCCTAACCCCAATCCTAACCCTAATCCTAGACTTCATTTGAAAAAATTTACCACTTCTGGTAATTACATCTCGACTTATAGAGATGGGAGTTTACGAAAGCACGACGTGACCTTGCAATATGATTTCTCTTGTGCAACAAAGGAAATGAATAATCCCAAGAGCATTCTTGACGCCGCCCTGGCTCCAGTAAAGACATGAGAAAGAACATTTTTACCGTTTCGCGGTAACGGCAGCTCTTAAAACACCTGGAAGTTTCAAGTATGTTCATGGAAAAATGTTGATCTACCGACTAGAATAGCTTGGAAGCATTTTAGAAAGAAGAAAGAAATATTTAGGTTTAGAATATGAGGTTTGATTCACGGCTCTAGGATTGGAACTACTTTGTTTATTGGCGTCGACGCAGCAGCTTTCGTAAACTTTCTCCCAAAACTATTCCTTAGAATCTGGAAAGAAATGACAATATAGCTTTAACACAGAACCAATCGAATCACAGTACAGGATTGTAGTTGTAATATTCAGGAGACTTCAGTGAAAATTCTCTCGCTTATTAATTAGAATTCTTTGGTAAATATGACATACATAAATAGATGGATTATCAAAGGGGCGATGGATCAAAATTTTCCTTAATGTAACTGTTTGATCATGTTGGGAATTGAAAATAGTTTGAGACTGATTCGAGCAAATTCATGCCGTCATGATATTAAAATAACAATGACATTACAAAATTCTCAGAGCTTCTAATGAATTCCTTTTGCTCTGGGGCGCTTAGGCCTTACCCACCCTTCCCACCCTGTAGTTGCGCCACTAGATTCACTGGTTTCGTTTGGAAAGCAATCAAGATCATTCGTGATTGTCGGCCATAGTCCAATTACAATGAAGTAATCATTTTGTCGAAATAGAACGTACGTTTCCACCGACAGGCTTGCAGTTCGAAGCACCAGACAAAAGCTTGCTTCCGAGTAACCGATGTCAGCTAAGTTAAAGTCATATATTTATATGCATTTGGAGTCAAAAGTTTACGTACATTTAGGCTGAGAATATTCAACTTAAATTTTCGCAACACCGCCCATTTCATTGCACCGTGCATTTCACGAGGAAAGTCAGACTATTTAAGAGATTTAAATCAGAATTGAGTAAGATATAGATGTATTTTTCGGTTTTAATTACTACGTCAGAATTTCCTACGGGCAAAGATTTCCATACACTCTTATTAGTATTTGGTTGCGTCACTTCCTACTTGTTTAACATAAATAAAACTATTAGGATAGCATTAAATAAGCTTTTGAAAATTCTCTGCTGGAATAATTTCCTCTCGTTCATGGCAATATAGAAGAAGAAGAAGAAGAACTTTATTTACCCACGCTAACATCGTCAGTATGAAACTGATTTCCACGATGGGCGTGCACATGAACATTATAAGCTACTACAAAAGTATAGTAAATTGTTACAAAAGTTTTAGAAATTATTATAATACAGAAGATAAAATCATTAGGGATTACTATTACACTAGAAAAAGTTCATGAGAGAAAGAGTTCAAAGATTGAAAGTAATATAATTATAAGTTTATGATTGTTCTATTTACAGTTGTATCCTCTGAATTTAGGCTAGAGAATAGTATGAGCAGCAAGTTTTCTTTTAAAACAAGTAAATGATTTTGTCGCTCTAAGCTCTTCTGGTAATGAATTCCATATCGAACCCCCATTAAACATAAAGCTCTTTTTCATATTGTTTGTACAAGGTTTAGGCAAACAAAGTGTGCCTGAGTTGTTCCGAAGATTGTATTTTATCAATTCATTTTTGAATGTAAAGAGTTCACTGAGGCAGTGTGGTCCCAAGTTATTTAATATTTTAAACATTGTTTTGGCTTTAGTTTTAATTCGTTGTTCTTTTAGAGGTTCCCACCCCAGCATGCTCAGAACAGTTTCTTGGTTTACCTCATTAGGTACATTTGCTATAATTCGAGCAGCTCTGTTGTGAAGTCTCTGAAGGCGTGTGGATTGTGTCTCTCCAAATACATTCCAAACTTCAGAGCAGTAGTTAAAGTGGGGTTGAATAATAGCATTATATACTGACCGAATTGTGTTTTGATCAACAAAATCTCGCAAACGTTTAAGGGCATATATTCCAGATGATACTTTCTTGCATATGTTGTCAGTATTGCTTTTCCAAGACAAATGCTGGTCAAGAATTACGCCTAGAATTTTGCTTTCAGAGACTTGTTCAATTTGTTTATCCTCGATATTGATTATAGGTTGTTTATCAGAAATTTTATTTAATATTGGTTTAGTCCCAATTAACATAAATTTAGTTTTTGCAACATTCAGGCTGAGTTTGTTTGATATAAGCCATTTCCGAAGTCTTTCTAAATCTGAATTCACTGCATCCTCAACCTCATTCAGTGAGTTACCAGCTGCTGTAATATTTGTATCATCTGCAAATAACCGGGGTTTAGTTTGAGCAAGACATGATGGCAGATCATTTATGTAAAGCAAAAAGAACAGGGGACCCAAAATAGAGCCTTGTGGTACTCCACATTTAATATTACATTCAGATGAGATAGATCCATTCACTTCACATTTCTGTTTACGATTAGCTAAGTAGGACTTAAGAAGGGAGTAGGCATTACCTTTGATTCCATATAGTGATAACTTATCCAGTAAAATTTGGTGGTTAACAGTATCAAAGGCCTTTTTTAGGTCTATGAATACAATAAGATTAAACAATTTTCTATCCATGTTTATGTACCAGTCATTAGTACAATCTAGTAAGGCTGTAGCAGTTGAATGGAGCTCACGGAAGCCAAACTGATGTTCAGAAAACAGATTATTTGTTTGTAAATAATCATGTAATTGGTTGTAGATAATTCGTTCCATGACTTTGCTTATGGCAGGTAGAATTGAAATAGGCCGATAATTACCTGGTAGGTTTCGATTACCATTTTTAAAAAGTGGAATTACTTTTGCCATTTTCCAGTCATTGGGGAAGGTGCATAAAGTAATACTTTGATTGAAAATGTATGTTAGCGAATCTGAAATCATGGGTGCTGCAATTTTCATAATTTTACTGGATATTTTATCAATTCCAGTAGACTTATTACCCGATAATCGAGATAGTAACTGACACACGTTATTTACAGTAACTGGTTTGAATGAAGTAAACTCAGATTTAGTTGTCTTAATGAATTGTTTATAATGGTAATTGGTTGTACCAATCTCTTCAGCAAGATTTGGTCCAATATTTGAAAAGTAATCATTAAAAGCCTCTGCAATATCACATTGGTTTGTCAACTTCTGTTTATCTATATTCAATTCATTTACTATTGTTTTCTTATTATATTTACCTAGTTGACTATTTATTACCTTCAAAGCAGCTTTTGGATTTTTCTTATTTGCTGAAATTTTACTGGAAAAATAATCAACTTTGGCCTGCCTAAGTCGAGTGGTTGTCTCATTTCTCACTTTCCTATAAGCAACCCAGTCTTTTTCAAGTTTGGAGATCATGGCTACTCTTTTTAACCTATCCCTTATGTTAATCAGTTTTTTAATATCTTTTGTTATCCAGGGAACTGATTTTGATTTGATTTTCTTCTTCTGGATGGGAGCATGCTTGTTAAGAATTTCTAAAAATAATTCTCTCCAAACATCCCACATACTATCTGGGCTATCTGCAAAGAAATATACATAATCCCATGTCTGATGTGATAAGTCTTGTAGAAACAGGTTTTTGTTAAAGTTTTTCATGTTTCTAATATCAGTGATATTTTGTTTTTCGCTCTGAGTGATGTTGATTTTCCTTATAGCAAAAATAAGGCTATGGTCACTGTGTGGATTACACCAGACTTGCAAATTTTCTCTGGCATGTTTGTTATGAAATGATCAATGAGGGTAGAGGAGGTCATAGTCACTCGTGTGGCTTCATTTATTAGTTGAGTTAATTGGTAGGTTTCTAATAATGATATTAGTGTCTTAGTTGGTTGATCTAAATTTGTTTTGATCAAATCACAATTCAGATCTCCAAGGATACAAATTTCTTTATTTTCATTATCAATAGTTTGTATCAAATTTTCAAAATGGGTAAAAAATTCAGGGGAAGCATTTGGTGTTCGGTAAACAGCGACAACTATGAAAGGCCGACTGTGAGGTTTGGTTATTTCTATGCAAACTGCTTCAAAATCTGTTGGTACAATGTCATGTCTTATCTGGTAGTTTAAAGAGCTACGCAGGTAGATACATACACCACCTCCATTTCTACTTCTATCATTTCGGACAATATCATAGCCAGGTATATTAATCATATTATCAGTTATAGCTGGACTAAGCCTGGTTTCATTGAGAGCAAATAAATCTAGGTAATTTTGTGACATTATGTAAATAATTTCATTGAGTTTTTTGGGTAACACTTTATTGGTATAACTTTCTCATATTTGTCGGCCTCCTTATTCTGACAAACTTTTAAAGAGCATTCCTCCAATTTTCGACGGAATGTAGGTCAGGGCGTTGCGATGGCAACTCCATTACCTTCACGTTGTTCTCTTTAAGGGAGTTTGCGAATATTTTGAACGAATACTTATGATCATGGTCTTGTTGGAAGACCCAATTGTGACCAAGCTTCGACTTCTGGGCTGACGTCTTGAGGTTTTGCTTCCGGATTTTTCGACAATTCTTCCGCATGATGTCATGTATTTTCTGGAGTGCATTGGTTGCTGGTGCAGCAAAACATCCCCTGAACACGATGCTATCGCCTACATGCTTCATTGTTTTGACGTTGCTCTTTGGATGAAAGGGTTCTCCCTGCCCCGCCAACCATAACGCTGATCATTATGCAAAAGTAGTTCCATCTTAGTCTCATCCGACCAAAGTACACGCCTCCAAAATGCGTTATCTTTGTCCTAGTGGTCCATCGCGAACTTCAGTCTCGGTTTTCGATTCCGGTCTCGGAGTAGCAGCTTCTTCCTTGCTTACGATAGCCTTTTAGCCCATGGTGATATAGAACTAGCTTTTGTACCTGATGCATCTAAGTCCTTTACCAAGTCATTTTTAGTTGTCCTGGAACTCCAGCTAACCAGACGAACCAAAGTTCGTTCATTTGTGATTTTAATTTACGTTCCCGTCTTGAAGTATGATCTTTACGGCTATCAAGGGCAAGACTGCCATTTTTAATGTTAACCGATATCCTTCTCAGGTACAATCAGTTTCGTATGTTTATAATATGAAATTTGATATTTTGAAATTGCAACTGATGTGTTATGGTAAGACTTTTATCCGCGAGTGTTAATTCGAGATTTTGATGGTCTATAAGTTCGACATGTGAGAAAGCTTGTAAGTCGATGGCACTTTCGCGCCTTTTTGTCTTGCCGGACGATAGGACCTCTGGGAGTAGTACAGTACTAGTTTTGGCAGGGACAACGTAAGACAATTGTTTACTGAAATATTTCTGCCTTTTCGAACCAAAGAATGTAACTTGAAACTAAAGAGCGGTACAGGAGCTAGCCGATTGCTCCTAAGATTGTTACGTTTACTTTGTAAGTAGATTTGTAAGTAGATTCACATTAAATAAATACGGATTCAACTCGGGTTGTCTCTACTTGCGTGTTCGTCACGACTTACCGAAACAGGAACAAATGAGATATCTTTGGTCGAAATCCTATTTGTGAACAACGAGATTATCATGACTACATTCAGTCTCATTACTTTCTCAGATTTACGTCTTCACGCTGCATCTACTTTAGCGTCTCTCTGTCTACAATGGGACTGTCTGAAGTGCTTCTTATTTTCATAGGAGTGTGCTTTCTTGTTTTCTAAGCTTGGCTCCTTATGGTTACCACATATGCTTGCTGCCAGTTTGGGTCTGAGTCATCTGTAGCTTTGGCTCCAAGCACGTAGCTTGCATCAGGGATACACCGTGCTTTCTCTTTTCTGAAAGTAAAGCGTGTCCGCAGAAATACTTTGCCATGGCTTTGTTTTGTCGCTGAATTATCAATGAGTGGTATACAGCCGAAGTCACTAATGTGCTGACCTTCTGAGACAGGTTCATTCTTGACGACACTACCTGGGCAATTGATGTCTTTCAAGGCATCAATAGCTTTGACGCCCACTGACTCACCTTTTTACAACGAACATTTTGCTTCTTACTCAATTAATGAGTTCTACATAGGGCTGCTCAGCTGGACCAAATAAATGACGCTAATTTGGTCACGTTACACAGGGTTATTCTGTCCTGGTGCACTACAATTCTGTGCTTCCTGACTTTGACATCTCTTGACTGCGGTGAGACAGTTGGCAGCCCTATACCCTCTGTACAGTGGCGAATTTAAAGATAGCAACCAGTCATGCTATGCAAATTTAACATTTCCTAAGCATAGCAACAGGTCATGCCATGAAACCTTAAAACGATTTACGATATTCAGGTATCAAGCCATATACCTCCAGCAACGCAATGGTTACTATATAAAAATGTTATCAGTGGTGGTCAAGGTAGTGGTTGCGCTAAGCATGATAAGAAATTCCGACAGAATAATATTAAGCCCGTTTTCCACTAGGCGAATTTTGTGGGCCGAATTAACTTTTCATTGTTCAAATCGAATAGATTCCTCATTCTTTCCAGCCGAAAGCTCAAGAGACAAAAGAAAAAGTCGCTTCGCGCCAAGAATTTCGTATGGTGGAAAACGACCTTTAATGAATATGTTTTGGTTGATTTCTTGATATCGTACATAATCTTATATTTGTAGAGCACGATCCTGTAGCTATGCATAGATAAACTTATATTTGCATAACATTACCAGTTGCTATGCTTAGCATTTCTCACTGCCTTTCTAGGACTTGAATTGCTGGTTGACCTTTTTACTTCGTCTTTCTCGGGTTGTTCCGATGGCTTACTTCATGTTGCTTCAAACATGTGCTTACCTTGCGCTTTTAAATATTTATCAGCGATCTTGGTGATTTATTCCAGCGTTTACGATGCCCTTTCCTGCAGGTGAATAACAAATTCCCTTCGGGCAGGAGTTAAATAAACATCGTAAGCTAGTAAACCGCGAGGCTGACTTAAACAGTTCAACGTATTTAATAAGAGGTTGTTGTTAGCTCAGTAGGGTCACGCTTTGACGAGGTGCAGGATCTTTATTGGTATCATCAAAACAAAATACAGAAACTAAGGTTTAAGAATCTTCAGCTGTGGCAAGAAGTTCTTCTGACTCTAGGTTCTCTTCTTGGCGAGTAGCGTCGTTTTCTCTGCTCTCTTGTCTGCTCCTCTTCGTTGGCTCTCTCTTTTCTACTCTCTATTCTACTCTCTTTTCTGCTCTCTTTTCTGCTCTCTTTTCTGATCTCTCTTTTCCGCTGTTTCTTTTCCGCTCTCCGCTGTTGGGAAAGAAGCATCTCCTTTTATGCTTTTGGTGGGCAATTTTGGTTAGCAGTGACTGACAGTAGAAGTTGACCAATCAGATACATTCTAATCAAGTCTTTCGCTCTACCAGGCGAAGGCGTTGTTTGGAATGTAACATAATTAATAAGGATGTTTGAAAAAGATTTTCCAGTGCTAAATGTATATAGTTCTTTGTAAAATAATAATAGTAAAATCAGAATGTACTAGTTCTGATCTCAGTTATGTTATTTCACAGTTTCACATCGTATTTCGAGCTCAAATCTGATCTGATTAGGAATCACGTCATGTCTGGAATTCAGCAAAGTATCCAATCAATATAGGCGGGACTAACACAAACCAGAGCAAGGATTTAACAATACGATTACCAATTTGTACTTTGACCTTACATTCGATAACATAAACAAAAACCTTTTAAGCTAGATCGGTAACCATTGTTCATGACATTTTCGAGAGGACTAATTATGGTGCTGGTTACAAAAATAAGATAACAACTTTACATGTCTAAAAGCAGACAAAACTCAAACAAACATTACAACTTTCGTGATACGATTGTCTACCTAATCATAGCAGCTATTTTTTACAATAGATTATGTTGACATTTGATAAATTCCATTTAGTTTATAATAACATAAATTGCAGACCCCTAAGTTGATGGAATGTGTGTTTCATAATAAACGCACCATATTTGTACATTTGCATATGTTTACATTTGGGCATGTGTGCGTTTGCCTATTTGTATACTTGTACAAATATACACCAGTACATTTATGCATGTATACGTATGTACATCTATACGTTTGTTCATTTGAACATTCGTAAATTTGTACATTTATATTTCGGTACATTTGTGCATTTGCACATTTAACATTTATAGACCTGTTTCCTTGTACATTTGTACATTTCAACATTCGTACATTTGGCTGTTTGTAAATTGTACTTTTGTTATTTTGTATATTTTGTTCAAAATATTCAAATTTACAAATGCCTTACATGATAGAGCTTAAATAGTGGAAGAATGTAGCTTATAAGTAGTTGATTGCTACTCCGAGTTTAACGCCAGATACGATCGTCAGGCAACTAGAGAAATGCTGACATAACCCTTCTTTTTACAGCATAGATTGAGGTCATGATCTTAAGGGTTTGGATGGACCATTACTTCTACTTTAATGAGGCTTACGTTTGATATGCAAGACTTGTTTTTGTGGCGGCAGTTGTACATGATTTTTTATCTTTTATTTAGTCTTCTCTGTGTGTTGGTTTTCATGATTTGAAGTTTCTTATACAAACTATGGTTGCCTCTTCTTGATAAGCTATTGCATGCTATGACAGGTTTAAAGATCGACCGATTGATGTTGAAGTCCCTTTTGTTTTTTTTCCAATTTCTACCTGTATTTAGAGAGTTTTGTCTTGAAACGATTTTGTACAGATTTTGACTTTCGGTGGCGTTCTTTAAAATTGTTTAATGTCATCTTGATGTGATTTTTTTGTCTCACTATTGTCTGTTGTGGTTATGTCAGCCTTTTATATAGGTTTATTTGTTAAGCAGTTTCCATGGAGGGACTCATTCGTCCTTCTTCCAGCAACTGCAACTTTCTTCCTCGGATAGATTATTTTCGACGAAATCAGGAAGTAGAGTTTTGTGATGGTGCTCTTCATATAGTTTTCTAGTTTTAATTGTGTTCGGTTAAAAACTTTGTGCAGCTTATTCGATTCAGGAAAATGTCCCTCGATAAGTTTCAAAAAGAAGCGTCCAATGATTGTCCTAAAACTTTTACGTTAATGATGCACCTCTGGTTTGAATTCAATGGCTGCGTTTGTGGGCGTCATCTTATTGGAGGTGTCGCTTATTGACATGTTGCGTAGCTGGACGAGAGCAAAGAAACACTGGTGTTGATAGAAGTTGAATGGTGTTTGAGTAGGGATAACGGGTGATTGCATGGAGTGGTTACTGATGTGCTGTAGTTTGTGGTTAAGCTTTCTATAGGGTTAGTAACTTCCGTTGCGCAGGTTGTATATGACATGTAGGAGCTGTGTAGTCACTTGGTTAGCTTGAGCTCCAATTTCAAAGCCAAACCGAGAGAAAATCTCATATCAGCCTTTTCTTACTTTGTTTGTCTGTCTTCCAATAGTGTTTTTAATAGTATTAGTCCGTCGTCTTTGTATAATCCCATATTTTCTTCCCTAAATCTCTCGTCTAGTTCTTCGAGAAGGAATAGACCAGCCAATTCATATAATCTATCCCCGTCGTAACTTCCCATGGTACCGTGGAAAATGTTCTGATGGTTTTTCTTCAACCATTGTGTTTTGGCGATGAACGATAGCCATTTTCGTGCGTGTTTAATACTGGTAACATGTTTGCCTTCGATTGTTAGTTTATGAGGCCTAAAAGATGGCTTCACTTGTAGGTCGTCAGATATTGATGGGTAGAGGTTAATGATATGATAAATTGTCATTTATTTTACTTGTGCCATTCAATTGTCTATAAATCCCTTCACTTGTTTGCCTTGGTGAGGCGTCTGATGTTTGCGGCGATGTTATCTGATAAAACTTTGTTGATCATACCTGATTCACTATTTGCTGGGTTGACTAGTCTGCAGGTTGGATTTTTTGAGAAATTTTTTGCGGCCCTGGAAGGTAATCAACAGTTCAAGTTTTGCGATTGTTTCACATATATCGCCAATTTATAGGTTGCTAGCAATTTCTTTCAATTCGTTGTTGATGACTGTTACGAGTTCGCCTTCTAATTTGCAGGTTCTGGTCAACGCTTTCTCTCAGTAGTTTGTTTTATGTGTCAAGAGTGGTTTTGTAGATTTCTTTAGTTTTGTCAGCGAATATGGAAACGTTCGGTCAGTGATGATGTAATTTTCTCTAAGTCATTGGACAAAAAAGATTTTGAATTGGTCATTCACTTTTCAGACTTGCATGTCTTCGATGATTTGGTTCACATCGTCAAAAGTTTTCATTTCATTGACCTGTGGCGGGACTTTCTTCGACATTAAACCAAATTTATTTTTGTTGTCATTTCTTTCACCGTAAGGAAAGAAGCGAGTTTTGCACTTTATTTGCCTGATAACGTTTTCTACTTCGTCGATGGTTCTCCTCTTATAAACGTCTCTTGCTGGCAATACAATGATTTTTAAAAAGTAATTGAATCTCAAGTTCCTTAAACCCTTCAATGATCGATTAAAATTGGAGATCTCTTAGTTCAATCCACTTAGGGTGCAATTTTGAGCAATATCTTTATTGGAGACAACAACAAACGTCGCACATGAAGGGGAACTGGACCATTCTGAGAGCAAATATCAAAATGTAGCGTACCTTTAATCTTGGGGCCTTCGTCAGAGTGGACCGGTGTGGATAGGACTCTGCAGGGACTCGTGGAGAGGTGGGAGGAGCAGAGACGGGGGTTCCTTTTGCTTGTTTGTTTTGCTCGCCTTTTATTGTGCGAATACCCCTAGCGTTGCCATGTTTGAAATATTTTGATGTTTTCTTGACATTTTGGTATCTCACCAACCAATCATCTTCGAGAGCTTGTTGGCGTGGAAACGGAACGAGGAGTAAATCTCGAATCACTTCCACCACCCTCGAACTTTCAAACCAAGTTGTAATTACTGTACAAATCAATAATTCTCTTTTGCCAGAAAAATTAGGAATGTAGTTAAAAGATTGTCTCACATGACGTTATGCAAGTTTAGAGTTTGCTTACCAAGGATGAACAAAGTGAACGGTCGAAGAGGGTTGGCAAAAAATCAAGGTTTCTTATATTTATAAATACTTTTGACGAATTTTATCAGCTATAATCTTTCCTACAAAAAATCAGCGTAGAAGTTGTTGCAGGTACTCATCGTCTTTGTTTGTCAAATTTCTTTCCAAAAGTTCAAAGTTTTGTATTGTCAACTGAGCGTTCGTTGAAATTGAGGGCGTGTTTATTCTCATTTGAATTCTGATATAAAACATTTGTTTAATTCCCGTTACAAATTGCTGGCCGTTATTCCTATGGATAACCTATACAGCAATATTTGTAAGTACTTACTGTTTGTGGTAAAATTTCTAGTTTATTTTTCATGATATACGAAGACGAAAACGTTCTAGTAAGGCCTGAAATTTATTTTTCTAAAGCTAACGCGTAGTTGAGAATCAACAAAATCGGCGGGATTTACGATAATGGTCGAGCATTCCCAACGCTTATACGTGAAAGAGCTTTAGACCTTCATCACGAAGGTCGAAGTCAACGCGCAATTGCGAGAGAATTGAGAACCAGTCGTACATACGTAGCCTACGTTGTAAACAATTACAGTGAAACAAATTCATCACTAAGACGGCAGCGCGCGGGTTACAAGACGACGAAAATAAACAACGAAACCCTACACTTCATAGAAGTTCTGAAAAACATGAAATGCAGCATATATGCCAGGAAAATTCAGCAGAGATAACTACTGGATGGCGTTCTTCCAAGAGGAGAAATACCAAGTGTTTCACAAATAAATAAACGTGTTCCCAATAGCTTTGCAGATGACCAGAAATGCAGTTACTATAACTCCACAAGAGTCCACAAGACCCAATGCAGTACAAACAAAAGATATGTACCTTAACGAAATAGTAAACACGAATTCGCGTCAGCTTTATTTCTTTGATGAATCAAGCGTCGTAAAAACAACTGGCAATCGTGCTCGAGCCCCGGCCGTTAGAGATGAACCGGCGACAGAGATACAACGTTATGCTTCAAACGCCAATTACACGATAAATTTTCTTTATTCAATACGTGGAGTCGATTATTTTAGCATTTTGGACGGTGTATCCAACGGAATGGAGCTCATAAACTTCTTCAATGAAGCACTCGGAGTGGAGCGCCCAGATGGAAGCGCTGTGCTAGAACAGGGAGATGTGCTTGTTATGGACGACTGCAGGTTCCAACACGGTAATTTCGCTGAACAGGTCCTACGAAATCTCCTTTCTTATCATGGAGTACGGTTGTTGTATCAGCTCGCCTATTGCCCTCATTTGAACACCTGTGATCTGTGTTTTTATCAAGTTAAAACGTTTCTTCGTCGTCAAACACTGCTCGCTGAGAATAAGACTAAGATCACCATTGGAGATGCTATTTTTGAGATATCAGAAGAAAACTCAATGAACTAGTTCACACACTGTGGCTATGTATTATAGTTATATATATATATTGTTTTTTTTCGAAATCAACTATCAACAGAATAACTGTGCAGGAAGTACAGTTAAAGTTTAATGATTGGGTCACTTATATGACAATAATATGCATACGAGGAATTACCTTTGCCGGGAAAAGCCGTATGCTAGTCTTTCAAAGATCGGTTAGTGTTAATCCAACAAGAAAAGTTAATTTGTAGTCATATTTCCGCATGTTTCAAACACGCCAGTGATAAGCGGGTTTGTTGCTGGCATATGAGCATCAATACTTCCTTCTGACATACAAGGGTCAAAGTATGATTCCCATCACTATCTAATATTCAAACACACAGTACATTCAGATCGACTAAAAGAACCAAACATCAAAGGAACTTAACGTAAACTAATATAACAAATTATTCAAACGTTTAGGAAATCGACTGTTTATATGCCATTATGGTAATACTGATTTTGGAAAACGTATTTAACTCCATTGTTGATATTAGTCAGTGACGAGTGTGGGTAACCTTGTTGGCTTCTGCAAAAACTGAAACCAGAGCCAGGGGCCAGGTTGTCCTCATTCTGCCACGTGTCCTTGTTCCACATTCATTCTATCGATCGAATTTACTTCAAAAGACAGTACATCAGCAGGTCTTTCATAAGGCGAGAAATGTGGCTGTATTTCTTCGGCGCCGTATGTTTAGCTACTGGCGATAGAGTTTGATGCTCCTTTCGATACCGACATCGCTTTCAAACCCGTACTTTTCTTAAAATTTGGTGGATCTAGTTCACTTGCTTTTAGCGTTATTTTCTTGTACTCTTGATCTTATTCTAACCTCGCCGACCCTCGAAGCTCGTTAAGGGAAAACTCATCACCATACGGTAAATTGACAAGATCACCATCTTCGTCTTTATACCAAATGCACACTAAAGCTGGACTATATACGGGCGACAAAATTGAGAATTTTGCTTTAATCGTATCAGCTAAACTCTGAAAGCTTAAATCTTTATCAATAAGAAAAGAACTAAATCTTCTGGGTCCATACTCAACCTTGACAAGCCAAGAACACACATTTTCTCTAAAATGACACAACAAACATGTTTGTCTCTGCATGTGATTGACGAATGGCACATCACATCCAAGGGTTGAAATGTCAGCCTGGAAACACGAAGAAATTCCCTCAAAAAATCATTTTCCAATTACGTGACTAAAATTTCAATCCAGGCTTAAATCTTAACCCAGTTTCAACTAAATCCGACTGACGGAAAAATCCCATGTAATCGCTTGAATAAAATACCGCCATGGGCTGAATAGTTGATTGACAAATGAGACATAAAAATGTCAAAACGATGAAGGCTATTCAATCTTTCCTAGCGTGTTTACGTTCGTTTTCATTTTGTTAATTAGTTATTTCACAACGATAGCCCTTCAGCTAAAGCTGCTTTTCAAGGGGCCGTTTCTTAAACTATTTACATTACTTAATTAAAACTAAAAAAAGAAAACTAATCTAAATATATAAGATGTATGATGTAAATACATGCACTTCAATTAAAGGATTGAAGAATATATCTTTACTTTCGTTATTTAGAGCTTTTTCAATCGATGTCATTCAATTCATAAAAATATTTGTCAAGTAAAGTTTTAAAATGACAAATTGAAAATTGCTCATACTTATCAATTAATTTATCGGGCAAATTATTCCAGGCGACAGCACCCCGGTACGAGAAACTTTTTTTCATCATGTTTCTACTGGGCTTGTTTAATGTGAGCTTGCTCCTGTTGCTCCGCATTTGATATGTACTATTATTACAGTAATTAAACATATTATTAATGTACTCCGGTGCAAAACGAAGAAGAGCCTTGAGTGTCATTAAAATCTCCCTTTTTTGAAAGGTAAACTCAATTGGAATCCATTTTAAACTTTTAAAGATACTCTTGGATCTTATTTCGTAATTAGAACTAGTTATAACACAAGCTGCCCTTTTTTTGCATTTTGTAAATTTTTAGCTCGGACTGAAATTTCTCTGTAATGAGTAATACTTGAAATGCGGTTAACTGTCTAAAATTTAATCCCTGGTTGACGTTCTTTGAATCAGCTCAACTAAACTTTTCAACATCATTTGTTTTGTCTTTTCGGCCTCACAAAATTTGTCACTGTTTGTGACCTGGAAGAAACCGTGTCTATGAATAGTCGCAGTCAAACTGAATTAAATTCTAGTGAATGATCCGCGATTATAAAAACAAAACTTTCCGGGCTTGATGAGTCAAAACGTGAGCTAATTTTTATAACAATATCAAATGACATAGGATGCAGCAAGTATTATTCACTTTTGAGCATGTTCAAGTAATTTTACCTAACAGAAAGTGAAAGTAAATAGTGCCGACTGAACACCACCTGTGTTTTAACGCTCACAATTTCTCGTGGACTATTCCTAAATAAGTTAACAAAATGTCAAGAAAACATGAAATATTTCCAAAGCAGCTGCCGAAGCAGGGTTCACACCACACAAGAATTCTTGACTTTTTGCCAACTCTCTTAGACCATTCGCTTTGTTTATCCTTCGTAAGCAAACTTTAAACTTGCATAACGTCATGTGAGACAATCTTTTAACTACATTCCTAACTTTTCTGGCAAAAGAGAATTATTGATTTGTACAGTAATTACAACTTGGTTTGAAAGTTCGAGAGTGGTGGGAGTAATTAGAGGTTTTTTCCTCGTTCCGTTTCCACGCCCACAAGCTCTCGCAGATGATTGGTTGGTGAGATACCAAAATGTCAAGAAAACATCAAAATATTTCAAACGTGGCAACGCCAGAGGGATTCGCACCTTAGCAATATGATAACTAACAATTTGTAATTGTGATTTTTGGCTTCTTTTGTTGATTTGTCATGGCTAAAAACGCAGAGAATAGATGTGGTGTCATATACGACCCTATTGGGTGCTAAGGAGTTAAGTTATTTCTTTAACGTCGATTTGCACATACCACATCTCTCAACTGGAGGCCATGTGCAAAATGTTTATTTACAAAAACAAATATGTGCGATACGTAGTAGAGTCCAGTTCAGCAAGTTTTGCTTTACCACGGAACACCGCCGACTAGCGTCTATTTTCCGCGCAGCCCCCACTACTAATAAGTTTGAATGAAATCATTTTCCCCAAGACCATCAAGTTTTCATAAACTATGTTAGGTAAAATAAATGATTGCAATTTCACAACATACGACTAATTCACTTATAAATTAAAAGGATCACCTGACATAAACTTTCCAAACATTTTTATGTCAAATTTCAAAGTTAACATAACCAAGGCATGTATTGAGCTAACACGAAGTAAAACCATGGGAAAACTAAACAATCGTCCTTGATAACCCTTGCTGTTACATTACAATGAGTGACTACCCTGGGTTTGGATTTGTTTTGACAGATTCTTAATATTTGGTTTGATGTTAGTGACTGCCAACCTTAGGTCGTTGTGAATTACGAGGCTGTTCCTAAACTTCGATTTGATGTGTAGGAAAGTTTTAAACGTCGTTTCTGCAAGTACGTTGTTGAGAAGGGTATTATCACCTCCTCCAGATCGACTTTTGACAAGTGTGGCGCCACTTTTAGTCTTTCGGCAATCCAAAGTTGCACATAACCATTCTTTTCAAAGTACCGCTTAAGGTTCACAGAAGCTTGCATGTCGATCAGCTCTTCATGCTGAACATCCTCGAGTTTGGCCGTGAATGGGTCGATAACAAAGCTGAAGTCACTGGCGTTCTCGATATCCTGGAACCTGTCCAACATTTCCGATCGCAAATCATCAAGATATCTAGAGATCAAGTTAATTATGTCTCCTGGCCGACCTTACCGTCGCACTTTTGACATAGTTCTTGGAACATATAAACTTCTCCGAGTTTAATTTCTCCGCTCCACAGTTCGAGTTTTGTCTTTAATGCATCAGAGGCTTGCTTGCATGATATACGATGTTCCTGTCGTTTCCCGGAAGCTGCCGGATAAAGCTATTGTAGTGCTCGAATATCTCAATTAGGTAGACTAATTTCGTCTGGAAGTCGTCGGTTTCAAATACTTCTTCGTGCTCACTTTTCATGTTTACTGGCCAAGCATGCAACAAGTGATGTTTCTACAGATTTATCTGTCTTCTCTGCTATCTTCTTGCACGACGCTTTGATTGTTCAAGGACGGTTATCCAAATATTGTTTCTTTTGCTGGAAAATATATAATTATAACGCGTAATAATAATGATTCAAAATAACTGATTTTTGACTCTTGTAAATGTACTGTAATAACTTCAAAGGTTTTGTAGTAAATGTTAACAACCTTTGTAAAGCTTTACAACTATAAAATTAAAATAAAATAAATCAAACTGCATTCAAATTTACAAATTTAAGTGGATACATGCAACTTAACCTGAAATACTCAATGTCGCTATCCAATGAACTTGGATGATTTGCTTCTTGATGTCGTTTCACTTTCGCCGATTTCATAAAATCGGGTGCCGCAATCTTACCACATAAAAAAGATTCCGGTTTGCCTTCAACAATTCTTGATTTGATAAAACCGCAATATAGATACTCTTCCCTATATCCGCAATTTTTTTGCTTCCCTGTAAAGTCGCGGTTCGCCACAATGTAAACAAGACATTTTTATATGTGCGGATCACGTTTGTCCCTGCGTGCCCTATTTTATACGCGGATCTCCTGTGGACTCTCTGGCTTACACGGACCCCAAAACCTTTTCACGGATAGCAAATTTCGGAACAATGTTATAGAGCAATACTCTACAATGCAACTACACGTTGATGTCCTATATGTTTTCAGATCCTGGGGTTGACAAGGAAAGTGATACAGCAAAGCCTATTACGGGTGTAACCAGCGAAACAGGTACTTCGGACGATCTCCCGCCGGAAGGTAAGCAATTTAAAAAAGAACTGATATCTTACGTGGGTTAAGGAGTGAGATATACATGATGTGAGTTGTGTAACTCAACAGAATTTGGCCATAGTTTCAGCATAATTCATGTAATGGTTGGTTAGAAAACCCTTATCAGATGCCAGAAGAATATTCTCGTCGAAGTCGAAGTAGGGGTCCAAATCCTAAGGCCACCCTTCAACGTATGCACTTTACGCTTTTGTAAATAAGCGGCCGTCTAGTACCGCATATGTCAGATAGATAAAGTCTGTAATGAAGATATTTAGATAGTAACATATTTATTTGACCAACAAGCCAATGTTTGTGAGGGGATGGTTTGTTTTTCTTGAATATCCCGTTATCCATTACATTATGAAGGAATTGGTTAAACGGGATATGAATTGTAATTTATCAGGTATTGATGATCATTTAGATTGTTATTCAAACCTGAACTAGATATGGTTTATTTTGGATTCGACGCTGATTTTTCATCAAATCACTGTTAGTATTTGATATGACTAGATTGTTAACTAGTGACAAACGGCAGGATCTCATATCGTCGGTTGTTGTTAATTTGACTACGTGGCCTTCATTTTATTGCTGAACTGAACATGAATAAGGTCTTTATAACGAGACTTGAAGGATAGCCCCTGTTGTAGAGTCTTTTTCCAAGTCGTATTCTCGTTTTTTGAGCTTATGTTTGTTTCCATGAATTGATTGTCACTGAGGAAGCTCTTTCCGTTAAATAAAACCCTTTTTAGTATAAATAGAATAACTGGAAGAAAAGATCCAGGTTTTAATTGGATGGTGTTTTCATTAATTTCGTTAAAACTTAAAAGCATTCGTTAACGTTCACTGAGTTCTTGCATGTAATAAGATTAGCTCTAGTTCCAAGTTGAAAATTCCTTGGGTTTTCTTTGGTCTCAGTTTTGGTTTTCCATTTATGAAGTCTTGTGGGTTGACTGGTCGTGCCCTGATCTTTTGTTAGTCTGGGCATGGAGATTTTAATTGCCTTTCGCTTTCCTTTGTTGCTTGGTTGTCTGCAATTTTGTATTTTTTTTCCTCCCTGCTTCATCGTCAAGTCGGCAAGTATAGACCAGATGCGTTGACAAATTTTCTCCAGAGCATTCTGGAAATCTTTATATGAACCGGTAATGTGACCTTGGTCGGTACAAGAGCCCGTACAGGAATATGGAGTTTTTTTAGCATTCGTGGAAAAGTTCAAGCTAACATTTGCACTTGGCTGCTCTCGCTTTCAGAGCGGCTTAATAGCTAAAACACCGAATTTTTATATTGTAACTTAAATGTTATCGGGGGTGGCTATTCTTGCTTCTTTTAACTTACATATAGAAAGGAACAAATCATGGGCAAATTCAAAATTATGAATATTTTACTAGGTTTTCTCCGTAAAAGTCTAGCCAACTATCCTATGTAGACCGCTTTTTCTTCGCGTTTGAGATAAACAGAATTGTTGTAATTTTTATCTTTATATTAATTAGCTGTATTTTAATTTAGTGATAATAAAATAAATTCGTCATTATTATTAGTTTTATTATCATCATTATCATTATCACCATCGTTATCAATATCGTTGTCATTCTTCATCATTATCATTGTTATATTATCACCTTAATATGGCTATCATTTCCGCTATCCTCTCGCTGTTTTCATCGTTATTGATATCGCCATCATTGTTGTTATTATATTTTTATTATTATTATCATTGTCATTATTATTATTATTATTATTGTGATCATTATTATTATTAGTATTATTATGATGATCATTATTAGTATCATTATTATTATAATCATCATTTTTATAACCATTATTATTATTGTCATTATTATTATTATCATTGTCATTAATACTTTCTGTCTGTCTGCCTCCCCTCCACATCGTAAGGGAAATTCAAGCCTTGCAGGTTAGTTTTTAATTATGAGTAAAGAAACATATTCTCGACAGCTTTTATATGGCAAAACAAGTCAAAACTCTTGTGTTGAGCATTAGTATAATTACCGAGCTGATTATCGAAAACCCCCCGTGGTGATTGGCTTGATATTTACGTCAGAAATATCAGCAATCTAGTACGGATGATTATAACAGCGAAGATTCAGAAACAAGATGGCGGCTACCTTTGTAAATGTTACCAAGGAGATTTTAAAACTGCTAGTTTACTACTTTCATGATTATTATTACTTCTCCTTCGATACCAAATTTCCATCCCGATTTCGTCGGGATTATCCCGATTTTGCTTAAACATCCCGAATCTCGACTAATATGCCGTCGGGATAGGAAAAATCCCTAATTTGACATTTTCTTCAAGTAACAAGAAGTCTGGAAAGATATTTTCGTCAAATTTTAATAGTATAGATATCTTTCGATGACCCAATCAAAAATATGTCGCCAGTGGTAAACAGATGGACGAAATGAACAGGACATAAATTAGACAGGTGGCCTTTGAATAAGTCAGGAATATCCGATTTCTCAAACTTCTTCTCGATGAATATGTCTCACATTACAATACCATTTCAGTACAGTAGCACTTTTTATTAAAACCAAGAGCAAACGACGATCAATTTACCGAACATTTTTGAAAGAAATTATTGCCTCAGCTAGCAAGAAAACGTGTTTTAAAACATCAAGATTTCAAGATTTTAATGGGGAGCATGCTCCCAGAACCTCCCTGGTAAAATCCCGATTTTGCGCGGTCCGTAGATTGGACAGTCTGAATGTCAGGTTTTTGAAAAAATGTTGTCGCATATAATAGACGCATTAGATTTATCCGTTCATAGACACCAGCACCTACATTGCCAAAGAAGACGCCTGTAAATCCAGTACCATCCCTCCACCGCCAAATGTTGACGTTCTTGAATTGAAAGACATAAAAGCAATTCCTGTGGATTGGCCTGATTTTAATAGGCGGAAAACTGATGTCCTTTTACTGACAGCAAACGATGTTGAATTTTGTGCTACGCTTAAGATTCTACCTGATCCAAAAGTTGCAGATAGCCTACAAAGTCTTGGTCCTGTTTACTTGGACAAGATTGACCATAACAGAATTGCTGTTTTAAAGTCAGACATGGGAGCGATTGGTGCTGCTGCGATACAATCCACGCTTTTAAGTGCAATTGAACTGTTGAAGCCTGGGGTAATTGTGTGTCTTGGAGTGGCCTTTGGAATGAAACAAGACAAGGTCCAGCTAGGCGACGTGTTGGTAGCGACAAAGATGGCTCTGTATAGCAAACAGAAAGTGGACACCAAGGGCGAGATTCATCGACGAGGACCAGAATTTGAGTGCAAACAAAGACTTTTCCGTTTGTTCGATCGTGGCAAAGATGGTTGGAAAGGTCCGAACAAAGATGGCAAGACACCAAAAGTTCATCTCGGCCTTGTTCTTAGTGGTCCAGTGCTTATTAATAACAAAGATTATAAAGAAAAGCTTCGGCGTTTGTATCCAGAGGCTTTGGGAGGAGAGATGGAGGGAGAAGGTATGCAAACTAAATACATTTGAAGTTTAAGGAGTAAGAAATGACTGGGGAGTGAAAACATGTGAAAGGACAGGAGTGAGATATATACAGCTTTTTATAAGATAGGATTGCCAGCAGGGTATTCAGTTATGTTAAACTTATATTTGGGAATTCACAATAGTGGACTCTTTCACAGACCGCAAAACTATTAAAACGGTGCAGCAAACATTCTGCTTGTTTCCATTTTTTGCCAGTTAATGCATTTTATGACTCTAATGTTCTTTGCTGGAAAACTTAACAAAACAACGTCTTGCATACTAAGCTGTAATGGTTTTTAAATCCTTCAAGCCACTGGCATCAAATTATAATTGATCGAAATTCATTGTTAGAAACAATCTAATAATTTGAAGAATTGCAACACCTCTTCCACATCCAAATATTGGCCGAAGTAGGGGGTGGATCGAGACTGTCGAGACTGTTGCAGAAGCTAAAGTCAGATTTTCAGGTCAAAACTAAATTAAGAATGAGCTGTTGACTACCGCATAAATTTGCCTCCCAGTAATGGTCAAAAAAAGCGAAATCTCGCTTGCTTAGCCCCCAGAATACTCGTAAATATCGACTTTTCTTTGATAATTATGGTTCGACTAACACTTGATACTAAAAATAGTTTGTTACTAAGGATTTCCAGCAACAAAGAAGTGTTGCTGGCCAATAAATGTGCCGCATTATTTAGCAGAGGCAACAGTCAGTAACAAGAAGTAAAGCTTCAGTTTTTATAAATTAAAATAACCAATCGCATAGCGTGTACTCTCACCGTTTTAACTATGTTATTTAGCTGAGCAATACAATGTGCTTAGTTTTAACTTGTGTCGATAATGGCTTCGGATAGCGTTTTGTAACAGCAATTGGATAGATTAGATGATCGGGAGCAATACTCTGGAAGGGAAAAGTAAAAATTACTGAGTTGATGAAGCTGAAAATTTTCTACCAGCGTACATTGATTGTCGCGCGTTGTAATTGCAAAACAAACTGCTTGATCGTGGGGTTTCACTGAGTCAAGTTTTTAAAGCGACAATTACCACCTGCTCAGGATTGAATTGCGTTCCTTGTGCCATGTGTCCGTCCAGTAAGGTATCAAAGATTTTCACCGAAATGTTACCACTTGCTTAGATTATTTCTAAATATGGACGTTGCATTTATGAGATGTCAACCACTGAGCTGCTTGTGGTCTCGATATAAACATTCGTAAACGAGTAAAGAAAGCTGTGAGGGAAAAGGCAAAGTTATTTTGGCATTTAAAACAAAACCAAACGAATTGTGATTAGTCTAGCCATGGAAGGTGGACTGAGCTGCAGCTCTTGCCAGGAAAACGAAAATCCAAAATTAATCTCAAAGTAATATGAGACCTTGGAATGTTTGTTGTGGCATGTGACCTTGTCGAAATTACATTTTCGTATTGCTGATGCGTTTTGTAAGTGTCCCTGTCTTTTGGAATATCTTTGTTTTTGTTGCTCTGTAAAGGATACAAGTTTTATAAAGCTACATGTAACTTGACATATCACTTGATCTTTTTTGTGGTGATGCTTGTAGTTTTGTTAGATTAAAATGCCCCATAAATTACAGGAAATAGCGTTTGACGAGTTTCAAAATTTTAAAACATCCGGGGGAGCATGCTCTCCGCCCCCCAGCTCAATATCCTCTAATCAACCGTCTCATTTGGAGCTGGATCCAATTCTGGAAATAGCTTTTCCTATCGTGGCCGATTGCGACATAGTTTATCTTAAAAAGTTAGTAAAATTGAACTCTTGCCTTTAATGCAAAAATTCTCTATGTTGCTGCGACTTTCAAAACTCTCATTAACGTTGTTGTGATTTTGAGAAAAAACTCATTGTATTATATTCGGTAGATACGGCATCCATAAAAAGTAGGCTTTGATTATTTCTGTAATAGGTAACTCTAGGTTGTACTTGATAATTTCAACCCTTTACCTGGTACTGTGGCCATTTGGCAATTCAACTTATTAATTGTACTCTAGCTAGAGTGCCGGAGGGTTTTGCTCAGGCTAATGCTGGACGACTTTACTCGTCAAGAGGGGCCTCGTAGAGATCAGCCATGTGAAGGGATAATATATTTATCATTATTATTTGATATTTTAAGTATACCTGATAGAGTTAACATAAATAAAGTATCAATTATCGAGCTTCATTACCTCGTCAATAGGATTATACAGCATTTGCCAAGAAAGGGAAATTCCATGGATTGTGTGTAAGGGCGTTTCAGACTGGGCGGATGGCTCGAAAGATAAAAGTTGGCAGCGATATGCTGCAGCCGCGGCAGCGTCTTATGTAGAACATATTTTGAAGAGATTCAAAGTTCCAGTGCAAAAAACAGGTAAACTGTGGAATGGTGAGTCATTTATTTGAAAAACAAAGATTCAATGCAGGAAGTATCCATCAGATTTTTATTGGGGAAAAATAAAAGTGAAGCCCCTAGGAAGACTAAGTGTTGTAGAAGACACTTCATCCATATGTCCTTATATACAATATGCAAACTAAGGGGCTTGTTTCATACCGTACAGCAGCCACGGGGGCCTTGAGACCAGTACTCCCTACTCGTAGTCCTCCTTCAGCTTTTATGCTGTTGGCTAAATTCTTATGTACAGGGACAAAAAATCCCTCCAGTGTATAATTATTATTCGACTGTCTCATACATTACAAGTGGAGACTTGAAAAGATCTTCTTCCTTCGATCTCTTGTTTGTAACTTGGGCACACCAGATTAAAATTCCTATATCTCGTTTTACGCTTTGCTTATGTTAGAGTTCAATTGTGACAAGCCATTGAAATATATAGAAGATCAGCTCAGTGGCCCTTAAAACCATTAGCCATCTAATAATTCTAGGATTGCTCATAGTAAGGCAACCACTTCAAGCGTTTTTTCTTGCCATAATGAAAGCTGAGATTGAACAAATGGCAGTCCAGATCAACAAGACCCAGCATCTTCTACCAACTAGTTTTTGACTTCAGAAGAAAATTTTTTCGTGCAATCTAACCTGAGATTGCCAAAATACTCGGAGAATAAACAAAAGATTAACTCTAAATGCTTGCCTAACGTTAATCGTATTTTAAAGGACCGTGGAGCCAGAACAGCTGTGTGATCATTTGTTTTGTTTTTCTTTATCCTTGGCCTTCCGACATCCAAGAGGGCAATATCAGATTGTGAAGTACATTACTGCCCTACTTGCAGCACATCTTCATGCTATAAAACATATTTCATTACTTTTAAAGGCACAGTTTTACCGATTTCAATCAAGAGTATCACTTATTGTTCACTTTTGTGGTTTGAATAGTTCTCAAAGAAACTAGTGTCGACTTGCCTTCTACAGAATTCTAACAGACTATACTCGATTGATTTCTTCCACCACAGTTGTGTGAAACGTAGATATTCTTATTTCAAGTAATTTGTATTTCTACGTACTCATTTCTTTAATCTGCTACGCTTTCGGCCAGTTCGCCCCGGACGTCTTCAGAGCATAACTGAAGATATTTGAAAAAGTCAGCATAGTTTGCTAACGACACATGCATTTGACACGTGATTACGTGAATACGTGATACTGGCTGTGATTGATTATTCGTGAAATGTTAATTTATTATTAGAATTTCATTTTAACCAGTAAAAAGCTATAGTGACTATGCATAACATATTTACGAGATTTATGATTTATGAAATACAGATGTCCAAACTTCAGTCGGTGGATAACAATTTTTGTGTTATAGTATAGTGTTTTAAAGCTTTTAATGAACTCGCGAAATCGAACTTGATAATTTAATAATTTGGAAACAAAAATGAGAATCAAAGACGACTCGACTCAATCAGCCTTGTATTTGACAGAAAAATTAATGTATCTGATTACAGACTCAAAAATTGAAACGTATGAATCTTCTAATAAACGCGTTTTGTTGACTTCCAATGGGTGGCACCAGCACATCCTTGACGCTGGGCGATAATAATTGCAACGATGGAACAAAACGAACACGTGCAGGGCAACACCCGCCTTAAAGACTTTCATAATTTAGTGGGAAATAATTCAACAACTGACAAGTAACAGCATGTGATATGTAGAGACGGCTAGCTAAATCGATTACAGATACTCAGGGTAGTTTCTCAGCTAGTATCTTACTCCAAGCTATAATAAAAGTGTTATTATTTCATCTTTTTGTTAACTCTTTGCCTGCGGCCACAACACCTTTGATGTGCAAAATCGTCTGGCGTTAGCCCGAGTAAAATCACAGAATTCTTATCCTCCTGCGAAAGAGTTAATCTCTCTTTAACTCTTTCCCTGGTACATAAAACTTTTATAAATTTTCTATGGCTAACTCCTGATAATTTTACTGATCAAAGGGAGTGCTCCCGCAGTGAAAGAGTTAATGCTGATGATTTTGTTAGTCCACGAGATTTATGATCCTAAACTGTCGATTTTAATGTCTTGTAATTTGTAGTGCTTAAGCAAAACTATGACTATGTCCTATTATTTTTAATTCAGTGTTACATTATACATAGCGTCAAATTTGATTTGATAATGACATTCAACCAACGTCGAAACGTTGGTTCCTATATTTGTAAATGAAATGAACTTCTTTAGTCTTTTACCCTCATAAAAAATTATTTAAATTACATAAGCGCCTATTTTATCGATATGTTCACCTTGGATCATATGCTTCGAGTCTACATGAGATCCCACCCTCAAATTCAGAAAATAAAATAACTCTTCTGGGCATTTATCTCGAAATACTTTTTGAAGACATCACAATTTTGCGCCACCTAGAGCTGGCTCGCCACGACTTTGGCGCCCGGAGGCAATTGCCCACCTTGGCCCACTTCCTCATTGCGCCACTGCGTTTCTGACTGCAAGCTTTATATGATGAGAACGAAACCTCCGTGACAATAAAACTTTCCTAGCGGAAAACTTGATGCTGGCACTGAAAGTGGTTTGTTGCCAGTTTACACAGTTGTGGGTATTTTCTCCGAATGTAGACCTAAAACTGAATGTTGCCACACGCCAGACTCCAAGTATTTTAGACAATCTTTCGACCCAAAATTGACGGGAAAGAAGAAAAAGCACAAAATTTTAACTGGACTCGTACAGGTTGTTCTCACCCTCATTTTAATGATAATCACCAATTACACATGATTCTTATTTTGATGGTTATTTGATGATGGTAGCAGCAAGAGAAAGTCGGAAGATCCCTGGGATACCCCTACAGAAAAGAAACCAAGAGACGGCGACCAACTCGGTGGAGAAGAAGTTGAAAAGCCTCAGGACGATGATGATGGCCCTTGTAAGTTGACCTCTGCCTGCAAGATTACCTGAGGAAAGTCGAACTCAAACCATGAAAAGATCAGAAGCGTGACATGTTGCAGTTTATACGATGTAAATCTAAACCTATTCTCAATCATCTTCCGAAGGGATTTAAGCAGAAAATTGAAGTCCTCATATGGCACATCAGTGTCAAAGTACAATTTGTGAAACCTAAACCTGATGGCGATGATTTGACCCCGAAACACGTTTCCAAAGTCTCTGCATGAAAATGGTCAATAGTCGAGAAGTTGAAAGTCAACAACAAGAAGTCAAGCAAAAAGTCATTTAATCGCTACTTGTCTATCAGAAAGATGGAAGTGACTAGGCGTTAAATTAAATACTTCATCTTGATATTAAGTATGGCTAAGTATACCCTGCTAAACGGTTCGAGTTACATTTCATTACCGTAGACGTTGCGCAACCAAAAGCCACAATTACCAATAAGAATTCTGACAATAAGTGTTTAGGTTTTATGTGGTCGGTCCTTGCGGCTATTCATCCTCTTCAGCAACGTAATAATTGTAGAAGACTCCACCGTTATCAGAATTTTCAGGGCAAATCTTGAATAAATTTTGATGGAACTGAGTTTCCTGTGATGAAGGAAAAAGTTGGCAACTTCGAGGGATAAAACAACACTGCTGTCAACATCTATGGCTTTCAAACAGTAGTTTTTGCAACCTATATAAGTGAAGAACGATTTAAGACTCCCGTAAATTTGCTGCTGTAATGTTTACATCAGTTTATTCGAGAAGACCTTCAACAAAACCATGCACCTCACCGCTCTTAACATGGTCCACAGTGTATCGAGCTCTCGAACGAGGACAATGCCGAGCTTTATTTCAAGGATTACCATAAACAATTAAAGTAGCTTTCGTTATTTTTATTGATTTCAAGAGTTTAACAACCAAGATCCACACAGTCAAGCGGAATCCTGAAAAGGCCGGCGCCCCTTATACTTATGCTGAATCCAGCAACCACAATGCCTTTCAAAATCTTGTTTGTAATGTTAATGGGAGCAATTGAGAAGACTGCAAAGTGTTCTGGTAGTTAAACTCAGCTGACGCTATAAGGGGAACTGGCTAGTCTTCTATCCCGAGTGATATCAGCACCATCAACCATGTGGAATTTCTTACATGGTTGTTTCTGAAGTAGAACGACACTGTAAAGCTTTGGTGGTTTATCTTGGTGAAGATGCTGTTGACAAGTTTCTCGAGTGCTTGGAAACAAAACTAGAATATATTCCAGAGAAACTTCATTTCGGTAAGCCCATGGGAATTCGAAGTCACCAAGAGAAATTATTTCAAGACAATGACAACTGTCATCTTTGAGCTCGGCCCCGATCGTGTTCGAGAATTTTGTCATCTCATTGAACAGTTCCGTGAAGCAGGGCATAATAAATGCTACTTGAAATAAAAATTTGCTGGACTAACACCAGGGATCTTACATAATCTACGTGGCTATGACTCTTACTTAATCATGCAATGCATTGGAAAACTAAACAACAAGAAAATTAATCCTATCCCGAAGAACACGAAAAGGTACATTCCTTTCTCTATCGATAATCTGGACTTTATTGACTCTCTACGATTTATGAACCCATCATTGGATGAGCTTGTGTCAAACCTTTCAAAGAACGGCGCTGACATGTTCTCCATTCTAAAAAAGCACATCGAAGACGACAAGGATATCGCTGCTGTTACGAAAGGATATCTATCCATACGATTATATGAATTGCTAGGAGAAGTTTAAGGATAAATGTCTACTACCTAAAAAATCGTATTACAACTTATTAAATGATAAACATATTGCTGATACTGACCATGATCGTGCAGCACGCGTCTTTGAATTTCCCAACTGTCAGAATATTCAATACAGTGATTAGCATAATTTATACCTCCTCTCTGACATTCTTTGTCTGGGTGATGTATTCGAAAACTCCCAAAACGTCTGTCTGAAAGCATACAACTTGGATTACTGTCAAAGCCCTGGTTTGGCTTGGTAAGCTTGTTTAAAAATGACTAACGTTGAACTTGAACTCTTAACCAACCCAGATATGTACTTGACTATTGAAGAAGGGCTTCGTGGTGAAATATCTGATTTGCAACTGTTTCAGCAAAACCAACAACCTGTAAGTTCCAGACTACGGTCCTAAGCAAGAAACGTCCGACATGATTTATCTCGACGTAAATAATTTATATGCCTGAGGTATGTCACAACCTCTCTTAACTGGGGAATTCGACAGCCAGACCGTCCAAGAAATTGCTTCAGTCGACATCCCAGAAATTCCAGACGACGACGAACAAGGCTGTATTTTAGGAACCGTTCTCCGCTTTTCCACAGAATTATATAAGCTCCATTATGACTATATCTTTTAGCTCCAGAGAAAATGAAGATTATACCAGAAATTAAATCACCCTACTGCCAGCAGTTCATTAAAGACTTAAATCTTGGTAGTGCCGCGGTACCCGAGTTAGATCCTAATTTTCAAGATAAGAGCAACTATGTCGTACACTATCGCAACCTAGAGCTGTACTTAGTACTGGGAATAGCCGCCGTTAACGCAGTTTTCCTGCACTCGTGTAGACGAATGAAAAAGGAACTTTTCAAAAATGTTTATGTCACAGTATGGTGTCCAACGCGATATTTACAATAGCGGACCGACGTATCAATTTTGTGTCGCTTTTGCCTGTTTTAATTTTTGCCTAATGTCGTATCTTCAGGTCAACCTCACTCTGCCGAATATTCAAACTGACTACGCGAGGTAGCTTTACATTGTCAGGTTACGCTCACCCCCGATTTCAAAGGCGATTCTTACTCGTTTTGACAGAGAATGAAGACGGAGAAAATCTTAAAAATTTTGGGTTTGACTAAGCCGGGCCTGTGTTAGGTGAGACAACTTGGCTGCCCAAGTAGGCTGTTATTGTTTTCAAGTCGTGTATCCGTATTCGCGTGGACGGGCTAAAACGATTCGAAAATGCTATAATAAAGCCGGAAGTATTTTTGAGAACATAGAAAAAAAATTTGCGCTTTCAAACAAAAAGGGATCTGGATACGTGTGGAGAGGGCATTAATGGATGCTTGAGCTGATACAGACACGTCGCCTTTTTTATTTGTACATTTAAATCTTGAGCTGATGCAGACACTACATATCTTTGACTTGTATTTAACTTCTGTTTTTAGAAATCAGTTAAAATTTGTTTGAGCTGTCCCAATCAAATCACTACTTCGACAGAAATTTGAGATGAACATTTTCAACGTGACCAAATCAGAGGGTGAGCCTAGCAGACACATTTACATGCTGCAATAGCCCTATCGCCAGCGTTACCCTGGTAAACTTTGAGGGGAAATTTAGTCCCCTGGTTACCTTGCTTCTTATGTATATGAAACATAAGTGGGAAATAGACTAGGGTATTGCATCTATTTCGCGTAACACTGCTAGAGTAACACTACTCCCACGTAAAGCGGTCCAAAGTTGGTTATGACTCATTCTCAGTTAGTATTCGTAATCCTGCTTTTAAACAAACTCTCGTTAAAGGTAAAATGAATGTGCTTTGTCAGCTTTTGTAACTCTTTGACGTTGACTTGCTAAACAAGTCCAAATATTCCCTATATTTACCCATATAATGAACGTCTAAACCAACAACGTCGTTGAGAACAATAGTTAAAACCTTGTCACAGCATTCAGGATCAGCAAGTTAGCCATAGGCTGCGATCGATTCCTTGCTTGCCTTAAACTAAAGCCGTTCTTGTTCAGAAATCTACAGATGGTCCTTCAATGAACCACATTCGCATTTCGGAATTTAGATTCCTCACCAAAAAATTTCCATCCATTCTGGAAAGTTCTAATCTACATCCTTTCTCTCTTCCTCTTGTTCAACAACTCGTGCAGACCAATCTCTTGATTGTTTCCGGGAAGTTTCCCTTAAATTGCGTTGCTTATGTGCCATTGATTTAGAAACTCAACGTTGTCTGACGATTTCATTATAACTTGGACTTGTGATGTGGTTTCGGTAAAGCACTAGCACATTGAATCAATGCTGTTTAAAAGCTGTGAAAAGGTTCGTTTTGGTGACAGCTAGCATTACTCTCAAAAGAATTTCGTGGAGTTCAGCATGTTATTTTTTGATCATCAGATACACCAATGGAAATTAACCGTCGTGACCAAGTGTATAAAGAAAGCAAATAGTCCATGAAACTCTCTTAGCAATTACGAAACTTAAGGCACATACATGTGGACAATCTCTATGTAATTTTTTGTTTATTTTTAAGATTTTTTACGCTCATTTAAGGATGGCAGATTCACTTGTGACGTTCCATAATTGTGGCCAAAAATATTGGGACCACTCTTAAAAATGAATACGTTTTCCATTTATTCCCTTAAATTTTTTTTTTTACTGTAAATATCAATGCCCAGCAGAAAATACGTGATAAGGTATTCTATGCTGGGCATTGATGTAATACTAAGATCGTGTTTTCCGTTTGGTGAATCGATTACCGTACCCCCTTCCTGTTGTAAGTATTCGGTCGATTCTTCTCCTCACTTGTGATACAGGTGGGGCGAAGCAACACTTTAGGTTATGCAAGAATGGTGTCTCTAGGGACGCAATTAGAGAGGGGTTGGAGATTGTGACCCCTAACCTCTTTGTGAGAAATCCGATGTGTGCCTTTTAAGCGATAGCTTTTCTCCTTCGATTCCAAAAGCCTTGGAGATCTACTTCACTTGAAATGATCAAAATCGCCCCGACAATGCTTTGATTCTACCGTCCGACCCCAGCCCTTCGAAATTGGTATTGTGCCCCTGCGTCTCGGAATGTCTTATGCCACGTTTGTTTATAGTATGGCGAGATCGTTGAGAAGCGGTGTGTCTTCATCGAATTCAGATTACGGCTGGCTGAAGGTTAGCCAATACAAATACTATCCACGGTCATGTCGGTTATATCCAACAGGAATTCATAAGTGCTTCTACGAAGCAACTGTGACACTAATATGATATGAGCAATGCAGTCACTACTTTCAGTTTAGCTGGAAGTTGTATACATAGAAAAGTTTTTTATGTTTTAAAGTTATTATTTTATCGTTTTGTAGAAGAAAGACCGTTGGATACAAACGTATGTGATGGAACTGATAAAGGTGAGACTAGCTCCCATACTAGTTGACCTACGGTAATTGTTTGTCGTGAGAGTCTGCAGCCTTTTTATAACACTAGTCACTAGACTGCAAAATAATATTTAAGATGGAGATGGTCCAGCAGGCGGACGGCTCTTGTCAAATTTTCAAGAATCACTTACGAAGATATACCTCCAGATTTTAGTGGTTTTCATTAATTACTTCCTCAAAGTTGAATACTGGTATAAATCAGTTTGGCATATTCTCATCTAAGTAAAAGTTGGTCGTTTGCAACGTTAAGTCATTCTTTTAGGTCTTCTGCTGCCACGTATGGGTGATTGTAAGATTGGTATGTAAGTATTTTGTGCATTATACTGGTCTGACTCAATGATAGATGGTGTAAGAATGAAAATATTACTAACAAACGTTTGAAAAGATATGACCTAAAAATGAACGTACTTGCCGCCAATATTGTGGAAACTCATCAAAAGCAACAGGTTGACACCAAATGATGTAAACGTATTATTATAAAATATACCATGTCTTGAAGCAAATGAGCGATTAGATACACCCGCTGCCGAGGAAATATTATTTAATTTTTTTCCCGAGGAAACTGGGAAATTAAATCACTAATTCCTCAAAATCACAGAATAACTTTTTAGTAATATAATTACCTAGGAAAATTTTGAGAAGTCTTAGCTGGAAAGGGAGGGCAAGGGTTCATGCATGCGACTTCCTTCCACAGCCTGTGCCTCAAAGAGTAAAGAGCCTTCGTTTTGTAACTTTCCATGGTGTTATTCATGAGTAAAATTTAGTTAAAGGCATACGACTTATTTGCCTCATAAATTTCTCTCATGTCATTTATGAAGAAAATTTGGTAAGCAGAAGTGAAATTTACTTTTTCCTTGGGCGATGAGGAAAATTTGTGTTTAAACGTCCTCCAAAACAACGTAATGAAATGTGGTCGGGGTTTTATATTTTAAGAATATTCAAACAATGAAAAAATATCAACTATTATATCAATGTTGTAAGTGTTGAGTTAATAAAACTGATGGTCAGACTTCAAAAGTGTCGATTAAGGCGGTGATGAGAACGAAGAACCAGGCAAAGATGACGGTTCGGTGATTTCTGTGCTCTTATTTTCTGCACGTATTTTGTGCGCTTAATAGCCAAGGAGTTGTGGAGAATTGTGTGCGCCTATTTAAGTCAAAAGAATCTATTAGTTCTTGATACTCTGCATTTATGACTTACAAAGTAATTTACTACCTCGACTTTTATGAGCGATCACTTTTAACTGCTTTCCTTTGAAGTTTGTCTAGGTAGTGGACGTTTGTCTTTGTCTGTGTTCAAATTATTATGACCGAGCACACTCACCATCTTTTGCACTATAGCAGTTGGGTTACCTTGTCCAACCTCTACATGTGCTGTCGCGAGTAAATTTTTTTGACGGGTTTAATCCCCGTATTCAATTTTTCCTGAGTCCGTTTCTCCGGTTTCTTTGTTGGGGAAGTTACAAAGAAATCAAAATATAATGGGAGTAATGTAAATTACGGTTCGTACAGGTAAGGAACCGTGACGTATCATGCGTCAACGGGATTTCGCCTTTGAGATGTTGCGAGATATATACTAAATTACTAACAGTTCTTTGACAAAGTCTTACACAAGGTAGGCAACATGTTGTGGTACCTTTATTTGTATAACGTATATGTTTTCCATACGAATTTAGCCTTAAAGTAATTTTGTGGTCATATAGAGTAGTATGCTGTGGCCTTTTAAACTGTCAAACATTATTATAGTTGGTTAGCGGAAGCCTCGAGATATTCTCAGTGTTCTGTCGCAACATTCCTCGTGTTGTTAACACCGACGTAGTGCAGGATATGCAAATCAGCATTTTAGGCAAAATCGATGCTCAAGGCCAATCATGTTACAAAGTTTCAATCATATCACTGATGTAGTTCGGCGAGTTAGACAAAAAACTACAAAGTAAATGCCACTGTACCAATGGCAATTTCTGCTAAAAAAATCAAATAATAAGTGTAGCCAATCAGAGACCCTCAGGCAAATCACAGTTTGGGCAAAACTTAGGCAAAACTTTGGCAAACCAGTCACCGCCCATGATAAAGGCACTCGAAGGAATTCAGCCACTCACAAGGATTGTTGCAAGCACCAACTTGGGCACAATAGTTTGCATGTGAATAATCTAACACCAATGACGGCCTGACCGCCTGAGAGAGGAGAAGCCGATGAAAATATGATTGAACTTCAATTCGATGTTTGTTGATCTTACCGCAAATGATTCGCTAATTCAATGCACGCAAATGCTTCTTGGATAGACAGTGGAATAGCAGATACGGATATTTTGACGACGACGAGTCGAGCATGCCATTTTGCAAATCAAAATCGCTTTTATCGGTCGTAAGTTACCCTAGGCAGCTGCCTTATTTGCCTAATCCTAAATCCGCCTCTGATCTCATTATTTATACTTGAAGCGCTTGCATGTACTTTAAAAGCAAAGAACTCCGTGATCATAATACGTGAAGATGTTTTGAATAAAAATCAGTGGAAGTGATTGTGCTGCTACAAAGGTGTGTAGACCATGTTTAGCTGTAATTAGTATCCAGGAAGTCTGTGTACCAGAATCTCCATCGCACATTGACACCTAAATTAAAGAGACACAACAATTTCCCGAAGGTGTCCACTTAATACAGGTTTGACTGTTTTAGGATTATGGAATATTCAGCTTCCATGATTCCTATAAAATGTCAGAGCAGTGTGGTGATATCCTTTGCTTTGCATTCATAATGTGTTTTCCATGCGTAAATGACGACTGAGATTTAAGAAATACCAAAAGGATTCCCGTGTTTTTATACTGTGATGCTAACACGCGAGATGTTGCGAGACTTGAGAAAAGCGTAAAAAGACATCAGCCACTTGGTGAGAGTTTTTACCTTTTCCGAAGTCAAGCAACATCCCAAGTGTTTGGTTACCAGTATCCAAACACGGGAATCCACTAGATATTTCTTTTGTAAAATAACGGCAGATGAAAAGCAGTTAACTTAAAAAACACAATGATGAAATAAGCAACTCGAACGAAAATCATCAACTGCCAATCAAAGCCAAGCTTATGAACATCGAACCCATCAACAAAGCGAAGCCATTTCAGCGCAGTAACAAAGAGGAAAAACCAGGGTGTTTTGTAAAAGCCGTTACATGTATCTTTTATAAAATAATGAGACTAAACGGGCAAAAAAATTTTCAGTACACTTTAGGCAGGAAATTTTCCGTGTTTAGATATTCTTATCCAAACACCGGTATTAACCAATCAGAGCTCACGAACCAGTCCCCGTTATTTTATAAATACAGATCTCACACGTTCAATACTACTGTTTGTACATACATTTAAAAACATTTGCTGCATTTTCAGTCCAACAGTAACCGCAAAACCTATTTTTTGTCATAATGCAGTCAAAACGTTGTAAAACGGGTACGTAGATGTTAAGACCTGTATCGGCTTTGCTAACCAAGACTGTTTTTATCCGCCACACTTTTCGTGGTGGATAAAATGGATGGACGGTATACGCGTAAGCCGCTGAAACATAGCACTCAGTCACAGTTCTCACTGACATTTCTCACCATGCTTAACGCAAATTTACGTCGCCTTTTCGCTCACGTTTAAAATTTAAAGGTGCATAAGGTTTATCAAGCTTATTTCTTGTGTTCACTTGGATTATCGTAGCTTCCGAGGCCTGATATACCAAATTTTCAACATTTGTCCCTTAGCCTGAATAAATGTCATTGGTAAATTCAATGTTTACATAGCGGTGGGAATGAGAAATGTCCTAAAAACTGGAAAGGTAGAAGTCAATGTACCAGTTTCTCTATCTCCTCTCCAATACTCTTTCTGTCATACTCTCCATAAATCAATTATGAATTACGCATGACCAGTAATTGGTAGATTAAAAGAGAAATGGAATAAATTAACGTCCGCACATTTCTATTCTACGTATGTAATTGTAGTAGGTCGATAAAAAAACGACCGGCAAAATGACGGAGAACAAAATTCATTGAAAAAGAGAGGATTACGACCGTCTACAGTGAACTCTTTATTTCAGACAATCGTGGCCAATAATCACTGGGAAAGCATTGAAAATGACGTCCTACTAACCATACAAAAGATGCAAGAGGGAAAATCCCTCGACCCTTCCCCTATTCTCCCTCCATCAATGTAGCTTCATTTCCCCGTATAAGATGATGCTGGCTGTTTCGTACGCAAAGCGAAAAATTGACAAACACTCGCAACATTGAATGAAGAAGTGGGGGTGTGTGCCAAAAGTGCGTTCATTTTATAGTGTTGTCCCAGAACTTTTATCCAGGATTGTAGTTTTGGAAAGGAGGAAAAATGATGGGCAAACATTTCTTTGGCGGAACAAATACACCTTCATGCCCATCCCATTGCCCCACCACTGAAAGTCTCGTCCAAATTCCGAGTATTTAGTGTTCGGGTTCATATCATACGTTCATTTTAGGTTTGCGATTAGGTAACCAGAATATTCGCTTCCAACCGAATGCAGTGAAAAATGCGGATATTCAAAATATGGATGCTTACTGAATAAAGAATGTACGAAATTTGGACTACATGGCTTGTCCAACAAACAGACAGTTGATAGATAGTGAATAATTGGAATAGGCGGCCTGAAGATGACTGCAAAAACACCGAGTAGAATGACATGTGACTGAATGATGAATTGTGCACTTTAATTGGCTTGTACGCTTGGGGATATAAGATACATGAAAAGGAAATTTGAAAATGGCCACCATTTTGACGAAACTGCGAATAGTAAGCATTTAAGACAGAAAAAAATATCACCTCAATTAACAACCTTGGAGCGCTTATAAACTTTTGGTCTTAAAGGAGTGACGCTTATTCGATGGGTTCCCTTAATATTGAATATGTTTATATTCTTTATTCTATTTATCTATGGAAATATAATTTTTACCATTGCGTTGAATTTCTATTTTATTAGAAGCTAGACGTTGCTCATACCCTGTACGGTCATTCTGATTTGGACTTAATTCGATTTAATTCTGGGAAAACTGTCCAAATGAGCACTTTCTTGTTGTTTTCAAATTGTAACTTGCATCTGTTTGTTTCCAGTAACGTCACGAACATGTGCTAGTGGTCAATAAGCGGTGCTTTCGGTATCGTTTGTTTGTTACCAATGCATCATAATGGTTAATCATTCGTATATAAAAATGTGTTGTTTAAAATGACGAAGTGCTCGGTTTAAACAAAAGTAATCTGATTGAAAATTTAATTCGTAATTTTTATCGGATTTTCGACCTTAAAATGGATCCCAAGCTGTCTACCTTCGCTGCATGATTTTCGTGAGTATTAGTTTACTTAAGCCGCAATTTTATATTTTCGTAGTGTTTTTTCTTCTCAGTTATTGCAGATAACTGACACTTTTTTGACTTTTCGTTAACTTTGCTTCCACGTAGTTCACCTCGTGTATGAACCCTTTGACGGTGTAACAGTATGCATAAATTTTCTTAACAAGAGACGGAATCCATCATTCTTACCTTTCAACGTCCAATATTTTCCTTTTGAATTCCATGGAAAATTTGAATACGCCTAAAATAATGAACGAAATTTAAACAGAAATGAATGTTATGCACGGTATGTATGTGGAAGCGACATGGTGATATCATTGACGACATCCAGAAATTCGTTGATGGCTACCGCATTAGCCACACATATGGCGAACTTCAACCTTAAGCCAGTGATACACGACGAGATCTCCGAGACTTTTTGTGTCGAAGACCAGTCTCCAACACTCAAGTTTCCGAGACGATCATGACATATGCTTACGTATCTGTGACTTTGTTTCGGAGTCTTTCCTTGCTTTATGAAGTCATGCTGGGAGATAACTTGGCGGTTAGTGCTAATACAAGTGTTATTCTTCATCTGATCATCAAAAAACGTCAAGGAAAATGCAAAAAGCGAAGAGTTCGTATAAGAAAAGTAAACAAGCAAAGGTTCACACTTTTTGTGAACAGTGCATTGTCATGTGCACAGGACATGTTGGATAAGTTTATGTAAAGTTAGTGATTAATAGTAATTGTAAAACTAGGCGTAGTGACAATCTGTGAGATTGGACTCGGGTTGCGCTCACAATGCTTTTTGTTTATGAATAGCGTGTTGTATTCAATAGTTCATTGTTCATGTAATTAGATTAGGGTGTAATTTCCTTCTGAAAGGATTGTGACAAAAAGGCTTTTGTGCTTGTCTGACGGAGCAAACATGGTGTAGTACGAACAAGTTGAGAATAATATGGTTTTAAAAAGGATAGACACAGTCCCATCGATTGCACTCTACATAAATCGGGAACCAGAGCAGAATCATCGAACGTTCTACGACAGGACATTCAAACAATGCTTATAGGCCAACTCATCATTAAATTTAATCGTCTAGCAATCTCCCCCAAATTGCGTTCCTCCTGGCAATCCTGGTAAGATAAACTGAAAGTGTTGGGTAACACAGAAATGGTTTTGACTCCCTTAGTTCAGGTATAAGTATTCCGCCCTTTCTCATGTCGACTGGATGGCTTTATTAACTCTTTGACCTGTTCAGTGACAGGTTTGTGCAACCTGACTGGTTAAGCAGTTTTTTTTTTGTCGAAGAGTTCCCGTTGTAATTGAAATATGATTCTATTTCGAAGACTTTTTTCCAACACAAAAGTCTCTCAAACTTTGATGATGCACTTCGCAAACCATGTCTCCGACATAAAAGTCTCGGAGACTTTGTCGTGTTTCACCTGCTTTAGGTCGCCATCTGAGTCTTGGTAGCTCAATGATAAGAGCACATCACCGATCATCAGAGGTGTGGGGGTTCGATCCCCGTTTGGTGCTCTGAAATTGCATTTTTGAGATACGAGGTTAACAAACGTCGACACCTTGGCCGAAATTGAAAACGAATGAATAACGCGAGTTCTACGCTAAACGTATTCCTTCAACCTCTGTTGAAAATATAGTAAACTCGAAAGCTATTAAAGAAATTGAAAAGAATTCAAATGGCTGTTTTCCGCTTGTAATGCGGAAAATGATGCATTGTTACTCACCTAGTTTCTAGCCAATTAAATCAAAGAGGGGATGACCTAGTCGAGTACAACATGTTCTATCTACAAAAGTATCATGATTATCATGACCCCCAGTGGATGGCCAGGAATAGTCTGAGGGTGAGGATTAGCTTTAGGTGCTTATCACTCCCGGAAGGTGCTTAAGAAGAAACAACTTATCACATGTGGGAAACCTTCATTTCCCTTAAATAAATAATAGTTATCTTTTCTCCTAGTTTGAACGCGTGAGACTAGGTCCTAATCCTAACCCTAATCCTATTCTAAGTTTTCACTAGATAGGTCTCATTCTTTTTGAATTGGATGAGTGTCGCGCACTGGGGATCATGATAATCATCACGCTTAGCTCCTATGACATATGATGATTATCTTGATAGTCTGTCAAAGAGCACGCTGTCGAGTAGCATGGATAGCGAAATAATTTTCCAGAACAGCATTGTAAACTTGCAAACCTCTCTAAAGGCATTCTTTCGTTCTTATACTACAAACATATTGATGCTTTCATAATGTTAAATTATACCCCGTAAATTATATGAACCTTGCAGAAACTCGGTTCAACAATACTGGTTAAGTATGCATAAAGTAAGACTGAAAACAAGTAGTGCTGGTCTAGAAGCTCCATAATTTTTGTTTGTAATTCTATTTTACTATCTCATTGTAAACAATGGACGTATTTCAACCCTTATGGGTTGCAAAGTCTAGTAAAAACGTATTGAATTGGAACATTTTCATTTATATTCCTCATTGCTCCTTTTCCTTTATTCTTTTGGGGGGAATATATTCAATAGCTTCTGTCAATTGGCTGTTTAAAAAGCTAGTGGTACTTTCTACCAGTAAATGGGGGATGCGAGGCCTTAAACAATGAAGGAAAACAGTAGAATAACAAGGAACTCATATTCCCTCTAATATTCTCCTCCCATATTCCTTACATATTCCCCCCAAATATTCCACTGTAATGTTACCCGCGCCACTCCTTATCTTCCTTCTAATTTAAAAACAAAAATAATGACCACCAAGTACACTTCAACTATTCAAGTTTTGATAAGTCTTATTGACAAGTGTAAAACATCTCACATTTTAAATACAACTGAGCAGTTGCTTATATTGAAACACATGATTTAGCTTGGGAAACACTATCGTCTACTTTAAATTCCTTTGTTACTGGTCATTCATGAAACAGTCCTTGCTGCTTTGTAAAACTTCGCTTAAAGCTTTTCTTTTCTTATCTTATTATCTTATTCTTATCTTAAAACTTATCTTTTCCACAAACCCTTTGGTAGGTACGAAGAGAACTGATATACTTTTTTCTTATGACCTGTTAAGTCGGATTCGATTCGACTAAGTAAAAAAACTTACCTTACAACTATAACCAATTGATTGATCCACTGTCAGATGACTTACGAAAATACTTACTTTAATATTACGTTTTAAAGACCTATTATTAAATTTGCAATTGTTTTAGCACAAGGATAACCGGCATAAAAGTATCAAATGTAGTAAAATAGAAATTTAGGGATTAGTCGGCATAGCGTGGCTAGACAAAAATATATTTGGGGGGCTTATAGGGATTAGAAGCATTCAGGTGGGGTGCCAGTCCTGAGACTGAGTGAACACTGTTGCAGTACGGTGATACCCAAGATAAAATTGGAATTTTATCATCAGATAGGCCACAGGCGTTTTGTTTACATGATTAATATTACATGCAGGACTCTTAAATGCAGCTCCAGCCGTTTTAACTTCTTTAAAGTTGTAATAACTTCTGATATAAATTCATGTCCAAAGAATTTTCATAGAAATAGTTTTCTACTGTCTAGTGCCTTGCATGCCCAAAAACATTATTAGTCGCTGATCTGAGTTCAACTCTAATGGTTTCTTTTGTTTCGTATACTCAGTTTTAGAACTGTATTTTGAATTTTCCGGGAAAAAAACTTTTTAAGCTTTTTTTTTTTTTTTCACTAATACTGGATTGCGCTACACTATCACTGTGGAAATACTTTCCATATCTTAAATTTTAAATAACCGGTAACCTATTTAACTATTTAATGTTATTTAAACACGGTGGCCTTTCAGACAGTCTGCTTTTCAAAGGGACTTGTAAAATATCTACATACAAACGTGATCTTAATATGTTACATATCTGTGTTCCCACTTAGATATAACTATTTACAAAATGAAAAAAATGAGCTATTCAGTTATTGCATAACTTATTTTTGACTGTTTCAAAGTCTTAGTATTAATATTGTTGACTATTATTTGATCTAATCTGTTCCTGCACACAGCTTCTCTATAGCAAAAGCTTAGTCTTCAGGGAATTAGTTTTTGGCTTATTTAATGTAAGATTTGTGTTATTACTACGTAAGTTATAATACTGGTTATCACATATGTTGAACAATTCTGACAAATAGTTTGGTGCTAAACCCTTAAGTATCTTGTATATCATCATCGATTCACGTTGATTCAAAGTATTGATGACAGGAGACCATCTTAAGTTTTTAAAGATTTCGACTGATCGAATTTTATATGTAGATCCAGTAATAATCCTAGCTGCGCGCCTCTGCAGTTTGAATAGCTATTCTATCGATATTAGAATTGTTGCCATCATGCCCTACAGTAGAACAATAGTTGAAATGTTACAACACCAGTGCATTGTACATGGTGATTAAAGTATCTTGAGGTACAAACTGTCTAGCTTTTTTTAACAAGCTAATATTTCTAGATATAATTTTGCATTGCCCTTCATTGTGTTTGTTCCATTTCAGCTGTTCATCGATGATTACACCTTACACCTTTTTATTTGATACTTGTTTGATAGTCTGTTCCCCAATTGTTAAAACAGAATCATTATCTAAGAATGCTTGTAATCGTCTTGATCCGATAATCATGTACTCAGTCTTTTCTTTATTCAAAGTCAATTTGTTTGACAACAACCATTTATGGACATTTTCAAGATCTGAGTTAAGTTTTTCTTGGATTCGTAAATAATTGCTGCCCTCGCACGATAAGTTAGTGTCATCGGCGAATAAGGCTGCATTTGTTTTTTTAGGTTAGACCCTTGCGATACACCGCAGCTTACAGTCTTCGTACCCGTCACCGCTTGATTTACTTAGCAAATTTGCTTACCGTTGTGAATGTAAGACTGAAACCACCGAAGAGCAGTTCCATGCACACCATACATTTTGAGTTTGGATATAAGTATGTTACAGTCAACGGTGTCGAACGCCTTTTTTAAATCAAGAACACCTGCTTGCAAATTTAAAAAATGAGCTTTAAACAATTATCTTATAAGGAAAATACTGATAATAACATCTTCTTTAATCACTAAACAGTTAAAAGTTGCAGCAAAATCAAGTCTATTCTCTTTCTGTGAGCTAAATGTCACACGCGGGTTAGCCATCTCAATATTTGTGACAATTTTGAACAAAACAATTGATTTAAAAAAATAGTGGGACGAATCACAACATGTTTAAGACGAATCAAACATGCTGTTAAATCACAGCATGCGAAACTAATTTTTTTATGCAATTCAATATTTTACTAATCAAACTACTAATAATCATAAAAAAACTGCTCGATTCTGACTGGCTAATAGCAGTGTAATTTTAAGGTTACACAGTGCCGAGAAAAGGTAATTCAGTAACTCCCACTGAACTACCTTTTTGACACTGTATTACTTTTTCATGAATATTATTAATTTGTAATAGCATGATTTCTCTTGTAATTTGAAAAACGCGCACTACTGAGTTTTTCAAAGACCTCAAACAACACTCGTCCATCAGACTCGTGTTATTTTAATTATGTTTGAAAAACGCACGAGTTTGCGTTTTTAAACTTAGGAACGTTACGTATAACGTACTTAATTGCTTGACCATATAAACGGTAGGCTTCATCAAAATGAAGATCAGTTGGCGAGTGACTGATGTCTGAAGCAATTGTTATCATTAAGAGTATTTCAATTTTTATTCTGAACGAGCCGTCTGAAAGGGCAACTTCTGATTGGTATCCATTTTGACATATTTTGTTTCTGATCAATAAATTCTATTTCAACTGTAAGGCTGACTCCAGTAAATATATGGAAGAAAAAGACTAGTCGCAGGTGGATGCAGTAGGGGCCTTTTTCGACGTCAGTTATGACGCGTATGCAAGAAATCCGTGACACAGGGAACGAAAACTTACGTCATGATGACTTCGTGGGAGTCTAAAATTGACAGGCAAAAAAGCCAGTTTACGTCATCTCTGGTTTTACCTTCTGAGTTGGAAGTCAATCTTCCAGTTTGAATAGATTTCAGTGGTTGCCTTTCATATCATGATCTTATGTCAATGAGAAATAAGTAGTATTATTCTTCAGTTTTGATTCTTTCTCGTGTTTAATTGGCTACAGACTACTGTTAATTAATGTGTAATGACACGAAATCGTTACATCATATCTTCGGTCATTAGTTTTTATGCAGATTAGAATAACGTCATTTCCGCATTAAATTTTCTTAAAGGTGTTTACAAATGAACAGTTGAGTGTTTTGACTCAAGATGTGGAATCTTTGTGGGCAGATAATAAGATTGTATGATGAGCCAATCATTGAGTCGGTTTGCGCATCATATCGAGAATGACCTGTGCCACTGTTCGTGCTATCCAGCATAAGGCTTGAGTTTGAGTGAAGAATTATGTGCTGCTTTCAATATACGAGTTGTTGTAATTGTTGAAATTTTAGCCTGGTTTCCATGTAAGTGAAATTGTTGTAATGCAGTCAGCAATTGTGGCCGCTCAAGTCTTTCAGGATTTACCACTTTGTGGAAGCGTAAGTAGTAATTGTTGAAATTCTGCGAGTACCGACAATCGATCAGGGATTTGAATCAGCTTTAACTTCTATAATAATTACATCATTCGACAGCAAATCAACTTTTAATGGAAACATTCAACACCGACTGTCGACGAAACGAAAGTACTACGTAATGCTAATGAAGAATCAACGTCAAGAGTCGCGTTGTCAGTTTGACATAGTTTGACTGACGAGCGGTACAACGATGTTGGTTGGGAGTACCCAGATATCTACCAAAGATCGTTGGTTGAATTTCGCAACAAAAACAAGTTATGAATTTATGTTCCTCTTCCTTAAATTTTTGCGAATCCTTGCTAGAGCAAACCTTTAGATATTCTAACAGTAACTATCGACATAACTATGCTATCTACGTTTGACGTATTGATATGATGAATTGTTTTACAACTGATAAGGCTTCGATCGAGATAAGCGAAGTAACCGAGACATTAAAGCAAAATTTTTTCCCTCGCCCTGGTCTACGTTTACCAAACTGCTCGCATGCGCAGTTTCAATATAAATCGGTTGATCACTAAAGCGAGACAACCAGAATTTTTGGTGGTAATTTGGGGCTAAAATACAACAATTACAACTGTGTGGAAACATAACAGTTGTAATTGGGTCGAAGACAATCGCCGAGTGAATTACGACAATTACAACTTTGCGAAAATCAGGCGTGAGGTTGATGGCTCATAAATCTAATGATGGAATCCTAATTAACAAATACCTTTATTGTTGTTGTTTTAAGAGAAAACACGTTCGAGTAGGAGAATTGTTGAAGAAGGTGAACCAAGCACAAGTAGAGCGTTAGTTGAAGGTACGTAAAAAATATATCCAAAAAATGTCTTGTGTCTGCTATAAGTTGGATCTCATTTGCTTCAGTCGGGGAAGCTGCTATGTGCCGACAAGGAAAACCCACAATTTGGTTTTAATTTGATTCAGTAAAATTTTAGAAGTTATTATAAAGCTTCTCCTATGATCATTGTTTGAGGTGAATTGTTTATGTCGTTATAATTATAAATATAATATAATTTTAATAAAAGTATATAATGATAAAATATAAAATATATAAGCTATATAAGCTGTATAATATAATATAATTATGTAATGATGCAATAACTAAAGGAATATAATATAATATAATGTAACAATATATAATATATAACATAATATAATATAATATAATATAATATAATATAATATAACGTAATGTAATGTAATACAATACGATACAATACGATACGATATGATATGATATAATATAATATAATAATATAAAATAATATAATATAATAATATAGTATAATAATATAGTATAATAATATAGTATAATAATATAGTATAATAATATAGTATAATAATATTGTATAATAATATAGTATAATAATATAATATAATAATATAATATAATAATATAATAATATAATATAATAATATAATATAATAATATAATATAATAATATAATATAATAAATAAATAAAATAAATAAATATAATATAATAATAAATTATATTTATATATATACGAAAATTCTGACTGCCCCAGCCTGGAATCGAACCCAAGATCCCCGAATCTACGCATAGGTGCTCTGACCTCTAAGCTACTGAGATACGGCTAGGACAGTCAGAAATTTTTGTTTTAATATATAACCACTATAGGTTGATTCAATTCAGTAAAGTTTTTAATTTTTGGAAAGTACTGATTACTGCTTTTTGTTTTTCAAGAGAGACAACGCTCAGACGAGAGAACGTTTGAAAGCAGTGAATCAAGCGCGAGTGGACCGCTAGTTCAAGGTAAGTTTGCCAATTATTGTACAGATTACTATGGTCTGGAGAAACAAATCTTAAACAGAAAACTGGCAAGCCATTGACCGGAATAAGTTCAGAAATATAAGTAACTGTCAGTTCACTAAAGAAATAAAGTAGTTACTGCCAACCCAATGAGGTAATGACTACCTAAAACTTTTTTAGTAAACACGAACTTATAGTTCAAACGAAACATATCTATATTCCGCTATCGAAATACCAGGTGGAAAATGAAGTCTGGTAATAAAAATTATTGGCCAGCAAACAATCTTGAGGAACGACATGTCGCACATAAACACATCGAGATAATTTGAAGATATTTTAATAAGAACTAACGTTTCGTCTCTTTACAAGCAACGTCATCACAGTATCATAAGATATGTTTACAAAAATTTCTCGGCTTAAATAACCTACACGATTACAAAAATAGACATGAATAAGGAATAAATTAATGACGTGTCGGACAGGGATTAAGTTCAAAGAGGGAAATATATAGAGTATATCAACACAGCATAAGAGAAAAAAACCTAATGTTTACATTAACAAAGGGATTTATTTTCGCGATTAACAAACTTTCTCGAATAAGGGTATCTAATTGAGAACGACCACTAGCCAAAACTGAAAAATCATCGAAGGAAATCGGGTGTCCACTTTCTCTTTGATGTGTCTCGATGCTGGGCGAAGATGTCGAATGAGAAGTCTCACTACCTGTGTGAGCCGAAATGCCCGTGTGTTCGCATATTCTACTGTGTAAATTTTAGGTTGTTTCACCCAGATACAACGCGGAACAGCGTTGGCACGAAAACGTATAAACCATATCAGGTCTAAGGCGCGTAGGAATTCTGTCTTTGAATCGAAAAAAATGTGACAAACGGCATGCTTGTTGAAAAGTCAGTCGGAGGTCAATGTTTGGGTGGGTGGATGATATCAACATCAGAAGTCGTTGGCGAATTTTGAGTCCGTGGTTTCCGGTAAAAAGCAATACTATCGAAAACTGCAATTTAGGTGCTGTGAGCAGTTTAATAAGAGGGTCAAAAACTTTATTTAAAAACGAGCAAAAACAATAGTCTAAAAAACGTTCCGGATAATCATTTTAAAGTAACAGAGTGTTAAGTTTTGTAAGTTCTTCGTGAAAAACGGGGTAGGATGAACATATTTTCATACAGTATATCGAAATAAAATAGTATGAATAAGACCTTTTTTTTATAAATCACTGGTAAGAAACTTTCAAAATTAGTAAAAAGTCGGGTAAATGTTGGTTTGCGATAAACAGAAGTGGCAAAAGAGTTATTAGGTCGAGAAATAGTAATATCAAGAAAGGATAATGTTTTGCTGGACTCCAACTGATAATTAAAACTAATATTAGGGTGTGGTGAATTTAAGTGATTTAGAAAAGGTTTGATTTGGTAACGAGATTTAAATAGGATAAAAAATCATCAAACTGTTCGAATGAATTTCAACTGCTTTTTTATAGGCGGTATGTTGATAATCCGTTTATTTACAAAACTTACAAAATTTACAAGAACTTACAAAAATTATTATCCGGAACGTTTTTTTAGACTGTTGCTTTCGCTCGTTTTTAAACCGCTCACAGAAGTTAAATTGCAGTTTTCGACAGAATTGCCTTTTACCGGAAACCAAGGACTCAAAATTCGCTAACGGCTTTTGAAGTTGATATCATCCATCCACCTAAACATTGACCTCCGAGTGATTTTTCGACCAGTATGCCGTTTGTCACATTTTTTTTCTATTGAAAGACCGAATTTCTATGCGCCTTAGACCTAGTATTGTTCATACGTTTACTTGCCAACGCTTCTGCGTGTTATATCTGGGTGAAACAACCCAAAATTTACTCACTAGGATTTTCGAACACATGGACTTTTCGGCTCACGCAAGTAATGCGACTTCTCATTCGACCTCTTTTCCCAGCATCGTGACACATAAAAGAGAGTGGACACCAGATATCCTTCGATGATTTTTCAGTTTTGGCTAGTGGTCACTCTCAATTTGATACCCTTATTCGAAAAAGGTTGTTAATTGCGAAAATAATTCCCTTTGTTAAACTCCTCATTGACTTTAATCAGAATTCGACACGTCATTAATTTATTCCTTATTTATGTCTATTTTTTGTAATCACATCTTACTGTGATGATGTTGCTTGTAAAGTGACAAAACGTTAGCTCTTATTAAAGTATTTTCAAAATATACTGTGTTTATGTGCGAAATGTCGTTCCTGAAAATTATTTGCTGGGCAATATTTCATATATCCATATTCTCAGGTGACTAACTTATACTATATACAGTAAACACATTTTCACATGAATTGTATAGTTATCCAAAGACTAGTGGGTGAATGCAATTTGAATGCTCTTTCTTAGTTTTCTATCAGACTTCTCCGCCAAATAGGCTGTCCAGGCTCTCTACAATTGACTCATTAGCAAAAAACAAGGAAAACATTACCCAGTACGAGATGATTTTTACAAAGACATTAACCATCTCATGTTCTTGTCGTCGGACTCTCCACCATTGGTGACGCCAGACGTCCTAGTCTAGGAGGGGATAAAGAGGGGCAACAAAATTTCTAAGGTGGGCAAAACCTCGGGGAAAAAATGCAAAATTTAATGAGAAATACTAATTAGGATAATGGAACGTTCAGCTTCCGTGATTCCTGTGAAATATCATAACACTGTAGTAATAATCATTAGTTTGTTTGCAAAATGCGTTTTCCATGCATAAATAGCGACTGAGATACACAAGTCTTTCACGTTCAATACAAGTTTTTGGAGGAAATGGGCAAAATGGGTAGGAGAGGAAGGAAAAACTTTTTTCTAGGGAAGCAAATGCCAGCTCATGCCTCTCCCTTTCGGACGTCAGTGCAAATCTCCATCGAATTCTGGTATTCAATATTCGGCTTGATACCCGATGCCTCTATTTTCGGTTTGAATTAAGAAACCCGAATATTCGTTTCTGATCGAAAGTGTCAATAATGCAAATATTCGAAATATGAATGTTGACCGAATAAAGAATGCACGAAATTCGAACTGCATAACTTATCGAACGACTAGACGCGTGAAAGATTATGAATAATTAGAATAGTCGACCTGAAGGTGGCCGCAAAAATACTGACCAGAATGACATGTGACTGAATGATGAACTGTGCAGTTTGACTAGCTGATACACTTAATATGGCGAGATAAAACTCATAAAAAAAGATATTGACAAGGTTCGAGAAAAAGAGACATTTAAGATCAAAGAAAGAAAAGATTCCTTATTAACCGACAAATTGGGTCACTTATGACCCTACTTCGTTTATTCTGGTTTTCAACAATACCAAATCGACAAATCAAGGAAAAAAAGCGCAAATTCAAAATTTTTTAGATATAACATTATTAAAAACTGATTAAACAAGCGAGCAAAAAGAGACCCCGTCGCTGATCCTGCCCTCAACCCCCCTTTCACGCAGACGTCAAGTTCACAAGAGCAGAGTATCTGTAGGGTCGGACTGTTCCACCCACGACAGTCCATTCGCACGTGGGCTTCAAGGGTACGGGTGCATCCCTTTTTGCTATATACCCGCAGTATCATCCCATTTCCTCTCAAGTGGGACGCGTCTTTCGCTTCTCAAAAAAATCGGTCGGCAAAAGGTTCAGAGACCGGAGTCGCTTTTTAACCTCTGGAATTTAAGGAGGGCCACCTATTCGAGGAGACCTTAACATAGAATATGATTATATTTAATTCCTCCATCTACTGAGACAAGTATTTTTCCATTTAGTTTTTCAAATTGTGACATGTATCGGTTGCCACCAAAGTCATGAACATGTATCAGTGGTCAATAAGTTGTGCTTTGGGTATCGTTTTTCTGTTATTAATCCATCACTATGACTGATCATTGGTCTGTAGAAATGTGATCCAGTTTCATTGACTTTCGTAAACATTAATTCACTTTAGCTTCAATTTATTTCGTGGTATATTTTCTTCTCAGTTATAGCAGTCAACCTACCTTTTTCTTTTCTACATTTCGAAAGCTTTAATAGTTCCACGTAGCCCACGTCTTCTTAGGACTCGTTTGCCAAGAAAAAAAATGTATCATTTCTCACGTTCGACGTCCAATGTATTTCTTTTTAATTCCATGGAAACTATGCAGAAACTTAAAAACATTAACGAAATAAAAAACAAGGTGGTTATTCACAATGTGCATGTGGAAGCGACATGGTGATATCACGGGCAGTATACGAATGTTTGTCTGAGGCTGTCCCATTCATCACACATATGTAGAACTTACACCTTAGCTTGCCATTTGAGTCCTGATAGCTCAATGGTTCGAGCGTCCCTCCTGTCATCCGAAGGTTGCGGGTTTGATCCCAGTCTAGGCCTCAGAAGTCGTTTTTCTGAGGCAAGACGTTGTCGAACGTCCAACGAACGTCCATGAATATCTCCAAGTTACTACATTTCTAATGTCAGCCGTAATTAACAGAATTATTAACATATTGTTGTTGCTGCTTAGGCAACATATATGTCGAACTTCCACCTTAGCTCACCGGCTTAATCTCTGTAGCTCAATGGTTAAAGTGTCTCATCGGTCGTAAGGTTACTGATTCAACCCCCGTCTGGAGCAACAAGTCGTTTTTCCAAGATATGTGGTTAACGAACGACGACATGTCCGAATCTGACGTTGATTCAAAGAACTGGGTCAAACTTATTGTCTTAAATTCTTCTGAAAATAGACTAAAGTGGAAAGCTATGAAAGGAATTGCAAAAATTCCAAAGGATGATTTTGGTTTTAAAGGCGGAAAAATGATACATTGTGGTATTTATCAAGGGACTGGTTACGTGGAAGGAATTAAACCTGGGCTGAAAATTCTAAAGTTCATTTTGGAATAAAATTTTCGAAGCAATAGCAGAATGCCTCCCCCGAAACAGATTTGTTGCTGTAGGTCACTTATCGGTCGCCTGTAATAAGCATTGCACGAGATATGTGTGATACATATGGCCCAGCATATGTTGAAGTGGTTTCTCACATACGACACAAGTTATACTAACTGGATACTAGTGATACTAATTACATCAGTAATATCTGTGATAGGTATGATTATGTACATTATACTTAGAATATGAGTGGTGCGCTTACTAAAAATGATACGTTTGACACATGCCATACAAACGATACGAGTGAGTCGTCTTTTGTAAGTGATACGTGATGCTCAGTGACCCAAACCGCAACCTTATTTAACATTCCTTCCTCGCAAGACATATTACTCGCCTGAGTACTAACCTAGTCTCTAGCAGAATAAAGTAAAGAGGGGAATGAATTTATCGAGTAACATTGCATAAAGAATAATTTTCCAGAGCAGCATATAAACGTTTAAACCTCTCTGAAAGCATCCTTTTCTTCTAAATCTATGAATGACTTGACTCTATATAACATTAAAATATATTTCACATTGTCATAAAACTAGACGAAACTCGATCGTAGAAGCTCGTTGCAGCAACACTAGTTCGATAAGCATAAAGTAAGACTGAAAGGAGTTGAGCAGGTCTCGCTGATACATTGTTTTTCTTTGTTAATGCCGCATGTCAGGCCGGTCAAAATTCACTGGAAACAAATAGTTAAAGCAGAAATTTTAAGACAGAGAAGAAGAAATTTACACTCTATGGGCTGGCTCGTTAGAAATGTATTTAGGAACCAATTTGTCTGAACAACTTCAATCTCACACGGGTCACACGAGCTAGAACAATATGATATGAGTGCGAACAATTGATAGAGGAGATTACTAAATCAACAAAAATATCCACCGAAATAACCGTTTGAACAAAGCAATCTAAGCGTCGAAGAAATCATGTTTATTTATTCGTGGGCATCGGGGGAATAACCAACATCAAATCATGAAATAACTCTCATGGCAACTAATAGAGCTATGGACCGGAATATGTTTTGTCGAATGGTACGAAAAACATTAATCAAACAAAAATGAGAAATCATGAGACTATGGGAAGGACAGGACAAAAGGTTGAAATTGATGGGATGAAAGTTGCAAAGAGTAAATATGACGAATGAGACTTGGTTGAGGGCCAGTAGGTATTTTACAGAAAAAAATAAAAAAAGAATTCCAATAGATCGTTTCAGAAACTAGTTCTAATCCCATATAAGTTAATAAAACAAACTCAAATATAGTTTTGAGTGATTGGGCAACTTCCATTGGCTTTGAGGGTCTAAAGAGGGTAAGGAAACTCGGCATATCCTCAATGAGTAAGACCAATAAAACCATAGTTTTGGATGGTCAGTGACGTAAATAGTACATCCCTAGTGGAGGACATGAACAGGGTCTTCATAAATTTTGCTGAGAACATTTAGCACATATTTGATGGAGTTCCACTGGAAAACTTTGGTGGATCGTCTTGTACATCAGTAATCAGCGTACGTATGGAATTAATTTGGAGTGTGCGTGAGAGTAACCCAGTTTTTTTATTAGGAGGCGCCCTCCACGCCAATTGTCGGCCAGACAATGTTGTAATCTTCAAATACGATTTTATAAACAAACCCGGTTGGCACACAGATAATACCGAATGCCACTGGCAGCGATGAAAAGCCTATTTGCCGAAACATGGTCGTAGGAAAACTCAACTCTTGTTATTATTCTTTATTAAATTCCCATGGAATTTCTTTGGATTCTTGATGACGTTGAGAAAATATGAAACAATATAAATAAATTGATAATCCGTTTGCTTTTATTCTATTTTTTTGAACATTTATTTTCAAAGAATACCCCTCCTAAAAAAATTTCGCATGCAGTTTCATGTATGAAATTAATGTGTCACATGTGAATAGTTTAAATTCCATACGTAAATGAAAATCTCATTAGTAAAATTAATTTTCATTTGTAAATGTTCCATTTCAAATGCGAAATATGTGTCGTAAACCAGGCTATCACATGTGAAATTTTGAACCAGTTCATTGCACACCTGATTTAGTAATTTCGTACATTTCATATGTAAAAATGCATGTTCCCGTTTCATATATGAAACGAACATTTCATTGGTGAGAATGTTCCAATTTCACATGTTTTTCACATGTGAAAGGACATGTGAAATTTTTGTAAGAGCCAATATTAATAGAATCAAGACTTGATCTGATATTTAAAAATTATCATTCTTAATATCTAACAAACAATAAAGATTTTGACACTACCGATGCTTGTATGATCTTACCAGTACATTGCTTGAAAAGATTTTATGTTTGTGAAAGGAAATTTTCAAGTGTAAGTATTTTATAATTTCCGTGTTTTTTGATGTTAGAATCATGTATTGATGCTGACACTCGATACTTTCCTATACCAAATATTCAGTATTTGATAAGAACAAGTATTCTACAATTAAACGACATTGAATTAATTTGGAAATTTGCAAAGAAAGTTGGTGACCATGTGAAAAATTGGACATTCATCGGAATGTCCAATAAACGATAGTGCGATATAAACAATTGAAGGTCAATGATATGGAAAAAGAAATCAAAGTTACGGCCGGAACGTTGAAGGTTATCACAACGTTGAGCAATTATTATCTTCTTCACCTGGTTAAGAATGTACTTCCTGAATGTCTGAAATGTTTCACGTTCTTTTTCACATCTCAACTGCATTAGGAAGTAAAGTTAAGTGTGTTGAAAAGTTTAACTCACTCCCTTTACTTTAACCTGGCTAACGCCAGACACGATTTTGTACTCGTCCTGGTAAGAGCACCCACCGGGAAAGAATTAATTGATAACGTCAAAATCAAATTAGTAAGTTTTTGTTCTGATTTTAAACTAAGTCAGTCAAGCATTTGCATTCTCTTGCAGTGAAGATCCAAGATTTATAAGTAAATCACAGGATATGGCGTAGAATTGCAATATTCAAGTAAAAAATATAAAATTTTAATGTTAACAAGACTGACAAGGTCAATTTTCCCGCAATGAGAAAGGCTAAAATTTCAAGTTGGTTAACGTGATCAACAGAAAACCAAAGTTAATCTAAGATGAAATTTTGCCTTAGTCTTTGATGCTTTCTACTTGTGTATGAACTTTTCAGCTCGGAGGGAAACCATGGCGTTTCAGCGCTGAATGATTTTCATTTTCGTCTATGTTTAATACTGCATGGTGACATGCTTATCTTCGATTTTGGTTAGAATATGAGCCTAGAAGATGACTTAGTCTTGTAGGTCGTCAAATATAGATGGGTAGAGATCAATGATATTATGCAAAGGTTATAATAGAGTATTTGTTGTTGTCCTTGATCTAGTAATGTCATTCAATTGCTCTCTGTGAAATTCTCCACTTGTTTACTTTTGGTGAGGTGTCTGATGTTTAGGCCAATGTCGTCTGAGAAAACTTTGCTGACCTTATCTGATTCACTATTTGCAGGGTTTATTAGTCTGCACCTCATTGCAATGATTTCCTGCCTCTTAAATTTCAGGTTTTTGTCACGTCATTTCTCAGTGGTTTGTTTTTATGTGTCGGGAGTGGTTTCATAGATGTTTCTTGTTGTGTCAGGAAACATGAAAACGATAAGTCAGTAGTTATGTAATTTTCTTTAAGTTGCTGTAAAAAGAATTTTGGAATTTGTCATTTACTTTTCGAAATTGTATATATTCGATCTTTAACATAAGATCATCTTCGAATGGCTTCATATCATTGACCTATGGCGGGGCTTTCTTCGATTTTAATCCACGAACACGATTCCCTCAACTACTAAAGATGTGAGTGAAATGTTATCGTCAGGACTTGCAAAGGAGCGTGAAGAGCGACGGAAAGCGTTTCTTAAGTTGCTGTCGAATGCGCGTTTTCTTTGCAGACAAGGCCTTGCATTTCGTGGCGACGGAGACTAGTCTGATTGAAATTTTGTGAGACTAATTCACCTTAGATCAGAAGATAACCCCAGCATCACTGATTGGATTAAGAAGAAGACAAACAAATACATTTCGCATGACATGCAGAATAAAATGATAAAAGTCATGGCCTTGCAAGTTTTTGCGTGACATCGCAGCAAGTATTCAAAATGCGCCATTCTTCACCGTTATGGTCGACGAAACAACAGACGCCTCCAACGTTCAGCAAGTGGTCATCTTACTCCGATGGGTCCGTGAGAAGTTTGAAGTTGCTGACGAGTTAGTTGGCTTGGATAAAGTGGCATCAACTGGGGCCGAGATGATTTACGGTGTCATCACCTACGTTTTCAAGCGATTGAATCTTGCCGCCTCAAAGGTGCGGCCACCATGCCTTGCAAGAATTCCGGTGTGGCAACGAGATTGCAGAGAGATGAGCCAAGAGCTGTTTTCACCCATTGTTATGGACACTCGCTAAACTTGGCCTGTGGTGATACGATCAAACGATGCAAACTTATGCGCGACGCACTGGACTTGATACATGAGATAACCAAGTTGATCAAGAAGTCACCAGCACGTGATGCCATTTTCAAGCGATTAAAGGAAGAAATGCCTAGTGATACTCCCGCTGTCCGTGTTCTTTGCCCAACCAGATGGACTGTCCGTGCTGGAGCTTTGAAAAGCATCCTTGACAACTTCGAAGTGCTCCTGAAACTTTGGGACGAATCTTTAGAATGCGTCAAAGACACGGAAATGAAGGCAAGAATTCAAAGGGTTGCTGCTCAGATGACAAAATTCGTTTTTTTCTTTGGTGTTTCTTTGGGTTTGCTGATTTTGAAGCACACTGATAATCTGAGCAAGGCTATGAAAGGAACAGGTGTGTCCGCCGCAAAGGGCAGAAGTTGATGCAGATAACGGTAGCCACGCTGGCGTCCATACGAACTGACACCAGTTTCGACTTGTTTTGGCAGAAGACCAATTCCGCTGCTGAAGACGTCAACGTTGAAAAGCCCTCGCTACCTCGGCGTCGCAAGATCCCCCGCCGGCTCGATGACTGTTGTGCGCCTACGTTCCCTGTCTCAATAGAGGAACACTACCGAAGCATCTACTTTGAAGCGCTCGACCTCATCGTATCCTGCATCGAGGATTGTTTTAACCAGGCTGGCTACAAAACCTTTCGAAATGTGCAAGAGCTTCTCTTGAAGGCTGCAGCTGGAGAACCATACGATGACGAACTGCGTTCTGTGCTCTCTTTTTATGGCTCCGATTTCGATGAGCTACTTCTTCCAACGCAGCTACAGATTTTCTCACAAGATTTCCAGGCTGATGGCAAAGTTACCGTACGTGAAATCGTCCGCTACTTTCAGAAGTGCTCTAATGCTCAATTGCAGCTGCAATCTCAGGTCTGTAAGTTGGTGAGATTATTGCTCGTGATGCCCGCTACTAATGCTGGAAGTGAGAAGTGCTTTAGTGCTTTACGAAGAACGAAGTCTTACCTCAGATCGACGATGAAACAAGGACGACTGAACCATTTGATGTTGCAACATGTGCACAAGGAGCGCACCGACGACCTCGACCTGGTGAATGTTGCCAGTGACTTTATTTTCAGTAGTGAACATAGAAAGAACATATTTGGCGCAAAGTTTAGGCCATCTGATCTTTCGTAATTATGTAGATAATTTTACTTCAAGATCTAGACTTAATTATACTGCTCGTACGTTTTTTACTGCAATATCTAAGTTGTATCATCGTTTGCCTGCTTATATATTATGTTATACAATTGTTTTTGTTGATTAGGGAAAATGTCTGTACAAAATATTCTAATTTTCACATTTGCACCAATTTACTACGTTTGCCTTAGTGATACTTTAGTATGTTTTAATACATCGTAACGTTTGTTTACTGGGAACAGATTTGGTTATTGATGGTAATTGTAAATAGATCTTTGTATATAACTTACGCATGTTTCTCTGTAAACGAAAACGAAAACTCTAATTTGAACAAGCAATCCAGCGGTGTACAGAGTAGTTTCACACAAAAAATATTTCATACAAAACGCTATGCTATTTGACTCGTTTTCTTTCATGTGCTTGTTATAGCCGCCCCACTTGGAAAAGCGTTCCGCTGGCCCTGCGTCTAGTTCACCGCCATCACTTTCCTTTTCTTTTTCTTCTATGGAACTTTTGCGACACACTCAACAAACGTAAAATTAGTTTTAAACGGAGTCCAAACACAAATGACAATTGATTCAGGAGCTACTACTAACATTATGGACGAAAAGCGATTTCGGATAATTCAAGAAAGATCTGTGCGAAAACTCCAGCTGAAAAGATGCAAAACAATGATATATGGGTATGCAAGCAAAACACCGATACCAGTAGCTATGAAATTTGACACGATAATTGAAACAAAACGAAGATGCTTCCGGCTGAGTTTATTGTGATGAAAGGTGAGATCGACAGCGAGATCCTGCTCGGATTTGAAACAGGGACGAAATTAGAAATCCTAAAGATCGTCAGAGACATCAAAGAAGAAAAAGAAAGTGAACTACAAACCAAGATCAACAAGCTCATTTCAAAGTATGACTGCCTATTCCATGGGATTGGGAAACATAAATATGCAAGAGTCAAGATTCAAGTAAATTAAATAAATAACACAAATGGCACAAGTAAACAGGAAAATTCCCTATCATTACCTTGAAAAGGTAAAAGAATAACTGCGGAAATTAGAAGAGGCAAACGTTATCGAATCCGTTCGAGAAAACGAATTAACAACAGAGATCCCTCCATTGGTTATCCAACCAAAGAAGACTCCTGGTGAGATACGTATTTGTGTGGATATGCGAAAACCGAACGAAGCAATGAAACTCCAAAAGAGAGGATTTCCAACGATCGAAGATGTTATACAAGAACTTAATTGTGCAACTAGGTTCTCAAAATTAAATTTAAACTACGGATATCACCAACTGGAAGTCGATCCCACATCACGCCATCTCACTACTTTCAATACATCGTCGGGCTTGAAAAAAATACAAACGTCTTAATTTTGGAACAGTCATCACGCATGAAGTATTTAATGAAGAAATTAAGAAGACGGTTGGAGGAATCCCCGGAGTGAAAATCATTTCGTGTATGGGAAAACAATTAAAGAGTACGATCAAGCGCCTAAAACACACATAATTTAGACTCATTTCATTTTAGACACAAGATTTCACGATTGCATTTTCCTTGCAGTCGATTAAATTGTAATTTATTTCTATACCAATGTGTTTCGCTGGTTTCTTTACCGCAATACAGCCTTTGAAACATACGAAAAAATTATGAAATTTCAAATGTAGACCTAAAATAGTTTCATATGACTCGAAAAAATTTTTTAGCCAGGTTAGTCCTTTCAATTAACATAAGAAATTGAAATCGCGACGAAGCATCAATAAGATTTTCGATTTCAGTTGGTTAAGCTCCTTACACAAACAGGTCTGGTGACCTCAAGTCCTCCTTCGTAAGACAGCAGATATGGAATTATGAACTCAGAAAAAGTATACAGTTAAATGGAATTCTGGATATTTGACTCTCAAAACTTGTGTTTGCTTATAGAAATGAGTAAAATTTTGTAGGTGGTCACGTGACTATCACAAATTTCATTTTTTCACATGAAAATGCCATTGATAAGCAGACGACTACCTATTTCTGAAAGCCAGTGCTAGTTTTGGAGACCAAAATTCCAGAATTACTTCACGTAACTTACCTGAAGACATACTTCACTTGATTTACTTCACGAAATCGGGGTCTCGACTGTGCTCAGCCGAGATAACACTACATCGGGTCGGCCCAGTAGCCATGTGACGTTTGCCTCTGATAGAACTATCTTGTTATGGTCTGCTGTTATCTTTCTTACTACATGCTATTATCTTGTTATGTTTCTTAATTTACATGTGGCCATAAGGTTAAGTTAAAAAGGTTAGTTTTACAATTGATTAGGTTAAATAAAGTAAATTTTTGAATACACTAGTTTCCATCACCAGATTGGTTTGACACGAGTGACAAACATTTAATGACACGTTGTAATGATACATTAGGAGAACCTTATAAAAAGTAAGATAGAATCTGGAAGCAATCTGTCTGTGGATCGATATTTTTTCTTCACCACGCGGCAGTCACACGAACTGGATTTGCAAAAGGTGTATTTGTGCAATACCATATTTTTAATATTTTGAAAACTCATTGGCAATTCCATATCCATCCTACCATTTTGACAAAAACGTGTGTACCTTAATCATTCCTGTTCAAGGTCGGTATGGCACAAGGGTCGGTCCCACCCTTGACCAGGATTTCAAACGGTGTTCTTCTTTACCCACGGCCCGCTATATTTTTCTGGTGTTTACTTATTAGTGATTTATGTTTGTTTTTCAAGGAGATAATGAGTGGTTTGAAAAGACCATGCTTAATGAAGACGATTATTGTTTGAAAGACGAGTGTGAAGATTTTCTCATCAGGTAAACATTACTTGTGAAAAGGAAATACTTATGAAGGGGCGCACACATTACTGTGGATGGCTTGTTATTGCAGCAGATTTCACTGATTTCCTTAAAATAAGATTTTTTCAATAAGTTACCAGTTTAGTCCTGTTCAAAACGTAGTACAATTATTGGCTACTCTAAATTTACTTATTTACTGATCTACACCATCATGTTCATTGTAAAGCTCCGTTATAAATGACGATGCAAGGATATATGCCACTTTGTCACTCATCACTGCATCACCAAAGGAATGACTAAACAGTTTTTATTCGAGTTCTTCGTATAATTGTTCAACAGTTTATTAGCAAATGTTTTCAAGAGATTAGCGACACGACTTCTCTTATCAATCTGTTCCTTGCGCCTTGAGGAGCACATTGGTATACTAAACTTATGTCAATCAAAAATAAAAAGTTATTTTTGTTCCCAATGACAGGAATTCTGCATGTTTCTTCAGTTTTGATTTTAAAGGGTTTAACTGAAATTTAAAAGAAAAAGTACAAATGCAATGAAGTGTTAATCATTATCGTTACAATCATCACCATTACCAACAACATCACCATCGTTAATACCATAACTACCATCGCTACCATCACCACTTATCAGAGTTCCTTTAGTTGTTTGTTTCTGCATTGCTTCATGCAATAGTTTATCCTGGGTTCGTTCCTTTGGGATTACTGGAAAAAACAAGAAGTTTGACACGGTCCACTTGGTCATCACTTACGAACCTGATACCTGACCTTTGATGACAGACCTGCGGGATAAATTTGGAGATCAAATCGAGTCCTACGTTGACTTAATCAAAGGAAAGGAATCTGTAAAGTTCAGATTTCATATGAACGACGAATCTGAGAATAATAATCAGATCACTCGACCACCAAGAACGCCACCGACATCAGGTGATGCTATCTATATCAAAGGAAAGAGTCCTGAGGAATATGGCACTATTGGCTTGTTTGCACACAATAGTTGTAGCAAACGTTTTGCCATTACTAACTATCATGTATGTTACAATGGTAGAAGATATGACGAATCGGGCGAGTATTTTAAACACCTTATGTCTGACTGCAAGGAAAGGAGATCAAAAACTGTTAGCACAATGTATTGCTACAGAAGTCAGAATCATGAACACGGGAAAAGAAAAGGAAGTTACTGTCTGGGAACATTTCACAAAGGAATTTTTAACAATATGCACGACCTAGCGTTAGTGGAAATCCAGAAAGATGTAGAGTGTAATTCTATTATTCCAGATATCTATGAAAAGTATTTGACCGAGAAAACGAAGATGACGACAATGATAAAAGATGGTCGCTATCCGATTGTCCAAAAAACTGGCTTTAGAACTGGTAAGACGGAAGGCTGCCTGGATATGTATAACTTTAGTTACAAAGCAAAACGTGAAAAGCAGCCTTTTGTTAAAAAGGCTTACAGGATTAAAGTGAAGGAAGGTTGCCAGACACCTTTTATGGAAGAAGGTGATTCGGGTTCGTTGGTTTTATGGGAAGATGATCACGGCAAAAAGCACCCGTTTGCATACTGCAAAGGTACAGTGTGCTACGAAAACGACAACTCGATTACAAACCACGAGTACGTCTGTTTTAGTTTAAAAGATAGCTTAGACGCTTGTGCTCCAGATATTACCCCTAGTTTTGATTGAGTATATGTGATTATGGTATTAACATAGGTGACAAACCGCTTTGATGTAATGTAATCTCTTTAGAAATTCCACAGAAGAATTTTTCACAGTACACGTTGTTATATAAAGTTAAACGTTTGCTGAACGGAATAATGGGATAATGTTCGAGGAGAACGCAATACAGATACTGTATTATAACCTGTGGTGTCGAGGTTTCTGGGTTTCAGTCCAGAATTGTGTCAAGTACCGAATCTCTTGACCAAAAATTTGAGGCAGCATGGCAGATTTTCAAATAGCATTAATTTCTTCCAAATGTTTCGTCATGAAATAGCAAGGGATTAACACGGAGTTAACGAACACAGCAGCTGAGCTAGATATCTCGAATCCATGTCGGTTTTCTGAGGTGTACATTCCGACAGATTCCCTAATACTTTTGGTTTGCGGTCAGTCAAGTAACTTAAGTTTGTTTATTTTACTATACAGTCTGGGTCTGTACTCCAGTTGGGAGTTTCAAGTACGCATAAGATCTAAGTCGGTATAAAACTTTGTCGATACTTAACTAGCAATCGAGATAGGACAACGAAAAATACTTTTTGTGCGGTTTCAGACTTTTTCACACTTAGAGAAACGTTTGCTTATTGACTGTCCTAGGTGGCAATTCTAATCGGTTACGGAAGTTTATATTCAAATTTCAAATGTGAACTAGCCAAAAATACAGAATTAGAAAAGTCAAACCAATGTTGATAGATAACACCTCAAAATACATGCGCCAATAACGAGTTTTACCATAGTTTGACTATTAACCATTGATATAGGGGGTATGGTAAGAAAATTCTTCAGGTGAAATTACAAAAGTTATATAAAAAAGTTCTCCCATTAATTTAAGGAGGCGCTTACGGAATACCATAGAGGACAATCTTAACCTATGATGGGACTCTGGATAAAAGAATAGTATCCCAAAAATAATTTCGTGCATGTAGTATTTGCTGAGTAAGGACTGCTAAATTGTTTATTGTAAACTATGTGTGACCATAGTAGTAATAATCGATAACTGATGTTGTCAATGTCTAAAGCAAACGCAAATTGCCGGAGATAAAACATGGAATAGGCCTTTTACGTCACTCTAGGCTCATCACAGGATATTTTAGTACTCAACTTCAGAGTATGGATCGACGCCCATAGTTGTGTAATTGTATTAAGTTACGTGCATTTATTGTTTTGTTGGGCGTACAATGTAGGACACTGCAAACAGAACTTTGTTTGCAGTATTATTTTAGTTACTTGTATCTAATTTCATTTTTTAATTGTATATTTACAACAACTTTTCCTTTTTTAAACTTAGAATTTTTAGCTTAAACACACTGACTTCTACAAATTATAACCACTCAAGGACGATAAGCCGTTATGTATTATAGTTTAAATAAATGAATTAAAAAATAAAAAGACCGTAAACGGTCATGACGTATATGTTGTCTAATTTAATAAAGAATGGATTTCTGAAGCCAGGTCAAAACCCACTCGACATCACAATATCAGACAGCCAAAGAATTTAGAGCATTTTTTTATTTATATACATACATATATATATATATATATGTGCCTGGGGCAAATACTTTCCCATGCAGATCGAACAAACAAGGTTACTAAGGAATTTATTATATGGCTTTTGGCTTCTTTCTTCATCGTTTTTAACGAAGTTTTGTGTTTGTGAGTTAGCGCTTAGGTTTGCTTGCTTGTTTTTACCTCTTTCTTTGTGGTTTTTTGCATCTACTCATCTAGTTTTCTGCTTAAAATTATCGTTGAGAACATTTAACTTCTTTTTTTGTAGTATGTTTTTATAAATCTTCTTTAAAACTTACAAGAATCTGGCTTGTTTTTCTTCAAATCAACTTGGAAATTTTCCCACCAAAACTAGCCGGGCTGTACGAAAAAGTTATTGCACGGTTAGGCAGCCAATCAGTGTGCGTTATTTTGCGTAGTGATTGGATGGCGAGCTCAGCCATATAATATAACTATATATAATATAACTATATATAATATAATATAATATAATATAATATAATATAATATAATATAACTATAGGTCTCAGACGGCAAGTATGATGTTAATTGTAGTGTAGTGGTAAAAACAACCGTACCAGCAATCGGGAGACACGGGTTTGATTCCCGTTGGGGAGCTCAGAAGTTTTCCGAGATAAAAGCTTGAGAACAAACTTTTCATCATACATATATCCAAGCTTACAAATATCTACACTTTGTAAGATGAAATTTACTTACACATATATACATATATATATATATATATATATATATATATATATGTATAAAGTCATGCCACTAGCGAATTTGCTCACGCTAACTAGCCTCTAGTTAGAGCACTCTGGCATGGCTTAGATTTACCACATGTGTGGGACATATGAGTTGCCTACATAATATAGGCTTGTCCATCCTGCTCGTCAGCATTACACTGATGAAGCCCAGTAGGCCGAAACGGTTCCGTGTGTAGCTATATATATATATATATATATATATATATATATATATATAACTGAGATGATAATGTTTACGATGAATCCAAGAGTTCTCGATACCATATAGGGCAGAGCCTAAAAGTAGTGAGATTTCGCTTAAGAGTATATGATTGCTACTCCGAGTTTCACGCGGATGCGATCTTCAGGCAACTGAAACAGCGTCGATTCATTGTTTCCTTTTTCTCTATTCATTGACGTCATGGTTTGGGTGGGTTGGGTGACTCATCGCTATTGTCCTCGTGTGCCTTGTCTTTGAGATGAGAAATCTGTTCCGGTGTCTGCACTTTGAGACAATCTCCGATCTTTCATTGATAAGGTTCTTTAGGTGGTTTTTTAGGCGTGCTTTATGATGCAAAGTTTTTCCTCTAGGCAAAGGTTACATCTTTTTGTTCCGCTTGTGTAGGCAGCAGCTCTTTTCACGATCGCCCATTTTATATCGAAAGATTGGCTATTTGATTTTAGATCCCATATGTATTTTGATAGTTCAGTCTCATTGGAGTACTTGCTGTCTTTGAAGAATTTGATGTGGTTTCTGTATCGTTCTTTAAAACTGTTTGCTGTCATTCCTATGTACTGTTTTGTCTCTCTGGTGTCTGTCATGGTTACGTCGACTCTATAAAAGATGTTGTCAGTTAAGCAGTTACCTTGGAGCGGGCACTGCTCTTTTCTTCTGCAGTTGCAATTATCTGTTCTCTGAAGCTCTCTATTTTCATATTTACTTAGGATTCGGGAGCTATGTTTGGTGATCATAGCCTTCATGTTGTCCATGCTGCTGTAGCTAATTTTGACTGTGTTCCGGTTGAAGATTTTGTGCAGAGTGCATTACTCAGGAAAATGCTTGTCAACTAGTTTTAGAAAGTTATGGCCAATTTTTGATTTGATGTTCTTGCTATATGGTGGGTTGAACCATATAATGTTTCTGCGTCTACGTTTTTGGGACGATGTAGATTCAGGCGTCTTGTCGCTGTCAAAGATATATTGGAGTTTGGTGTTAAAGTGGCTACGTCTTAGTGCGTCTTCGTATATAGGTGCTGCAGAGTCGAAGGTTGATAGGTTTGATGATAATGTGAAATGCGAGAATTGATGGAGGCTGGAAGATGTTTGATTATTGATGGGGGGTGGTTGGAGTGGCTGCTGATGTACAATGGGTCGTCGTTTGGTTTTCTGTAAGGTCGGTAGTCACCGTTCATCAGGTTGAACGTGATGTCGAGGAAGTTTACACTCTTGAGATTAGTCTGGGCTGTGATTTTTAGACCAAGTTGGTCGAAAATCTTGATTAGCTCTTTCCTTGCTTTATCAGCTGATCGACCGGTGGTGTTCTTTAGAAGTGCTAGCCCGTCGTCTCGGTAAAGGCCCACGTTGTTTTTCCCAAATTTACTGGTTAGCTCATTGAGAATAAACAAGCCGACTAATTTGCATACCTCGGCACCGTCGTAACTCCCCATTGCAACATCAAACAGGTTATGGTTGTTTTTCTTAACCCATGGTCTTTTTCCGCTAAAGGGGGCTGATTTTCGTGGTTGTTTGATGATGGCAACATGGTCATCTGTGATTCTGGTTAGCTGTCGGGCCCAGGAGATGGCTTTGTCCAGGAGGTTTTCAGAGATGGATGGGTAGAAGTCGACGATGTCAAAGCTTAGAAACAAGTATCTGTTTTTATCGGTTATGTTTTTGTGCCAGTCGATTACTGGTTGTAATCGAGTAATCGACTGATTACTCGATTACTGCGTCAGCACTACACATACTTTCTTTTTCCCAAACTATCCGTAAAATTCTCCCCTTCACAAAATTACAAATTTGACATGTTCTCTTACCGCCCTTAACCATACCCCCTTTATTAGATCGCCTATTTCCAACCTTACTTCTTACTAACTCATCCTTCAAATCTTTTTGGTCTTCGAAAACTTACCCGAGGTGGTTCAGAAAAGATTTGCTTCATGTCATCCGAAGCATGCAAAATATTAACAAATTCCCTCATTTTTTACCCAATACGAGAGAACGCTGGATGAAAATCTATCGACAGCGTTACTCTTTCTTCCAAATTACCACGCCCTGAATCCCGTACAAGTAAACTACTTCTATTAACCTCCCTCACTCTTTGTAATTGATTATCAACATCCCCAGATTTAAAACCTCCCTTAGTTAAGTAACTCTTAGTTAAGAATCATAAATCCTTCTAAGTCTCAATGCCTGGCCGTAAGGTATCCCCTTTTTTACATGTCTGGGGTACATCTAAGCCATGCCAAAGCGCTCTAACTAGGGACTAGTGAGCGTGCTCAAATGTGCTAGCGGCATGACTCATCCTGTAGAGCGCTCAATATGAACCAAGAGGCCATAGAGCGATATCTAACTACAGACGGAACCATTTTGGCCTATTGGGCCTCATCAGTGCAGTGCTGACAAGCAGGATGGAGAAGCCTACATTATATAGGCGGCTCAAATGTCCCACGCTTGTGGTACATCTAAGCCATGCCAGAGCGCTCTAACTAGAGACTATATATATATATAACTATATATTATGTTATTTTATATTATGTTATATATATATATATATATATATATATATATATATATTATACGTTTAATGGATATTTAATAAAAATATAAAAACTGTAACTCGAGTTTCACACTACACGGCGATCCTTAGACTAAAAAAGTTAAAACTATTTTCAGTGGTATATATAAGCAAATCAGTTAAAAAATTAATATAGAATATATTACATAAAATATGAACCTGTAGATAAAATTACCTATTCAGATAAGAATTTTGCTGCATGCCTACACTTCGTTACAGGTTCGGATCTTTTGTTCAATAAAAAGCGTTTATCTGCATTTAAAATCAGCAGTTATTCCGTAGTACACAAGTTGCATGATTTACATCCGCTCGTGTATGGTTTAG